>OX456526.1:126524215-126771844 GCA_949748255.1 Eustalomyia histrio | reverse complement strand
CTTTCATTTGAGTATAATATTGAGTGAAAACAAAATTTTCGATTTTTTGCAAAAAATCATGATGCATACACTGCCTTTTTTGCCAAAAAATGAAAAAATTTTTTTCACTCAATATTATACTCAAACGAAAGGTAGAACTAAGAGCATCTAATAAAACTACTTTTCACTGCGAAATTCCTTGTAGTTTCTAAGATAATGATGATTATGGAGGATCGACAATGGAATTTTTTATACATTTTAATGCAAAATCCATACTAAATCTAAGAATTTCTCAGAGATTTATGCACTGCTAAATAGCCTTTAAATTACCTTTCATTTGAGTATAATATTGAGTGAAAACAAAATTTTCGATTTTTTGCAAAAAAATCATGATGTATACACTGCCTTTTTGCCAAAAAATAAAAAAAAAATTTGTTCACTCAATATTATACTCAAACGAAAGGTAGAACTAAGAGCATCTAATAAAACTACTTTTCACTGCGAAATTCCTTGTAGTTTCTAAGATAATGATGATTATGGAGGGTCGACAATGGAATTTTTTATACATTTTAATGCAAAATCCATACTAAATCTAAGAGTTTCTCAGAGATTTATGCACTGCTAAATAGCCCTTTAAATTACCTTTCATTTGAGTATAATATTGAGTGAAAACAAAATTTTCGATTTTTTGCAAAAAATCATGATGTATACACTGCCTTTTTTGCCAAAAAATGAAAAAATTTTTTTTTCACTCAATATTATACTCAAACGAAAGGTAGAACTAAGAGCATCTAATAAAACTACTTTTCACTGCGAAATTCCTTGTAGTTTCTAAGATAATGATGATTATAGAGGATCGACAATGGAATTTTTTATACATTTTAATGCAAAATCCATACTAAATCTAAAAATTTCTCAGAGATTTATGCACTGCTAAATAGCCCTTTAAATTACCTTTCATTTGAGTATAATATTGAGTGAAAACAAAATTTTCGATTTTTTGCAAAAAATCATGATGCATACACTGCCTTTTTTGCCAAAAAATGAAAAAATTTTTTTCACTCAATATTATACTCAAACGAAAGGTAGAACTAAGAGCATCTAATAAAACTACTTTTCACTGCGAAATTCCTTGTAGTTTCTAAGATAATGATGATTATGGAGGATCGACAATGGAATTTTTTATACATTTTAATGCAAAATCCATACTAAATCTAAGAATTTCTCAGAGATTTATGCACTGCTAAATAGCCCTTTAAATTACCTTTCATTTGAGTATAATATTGAGTGAAAACAAAATTTTCGATTTTTTGCAAAAAATCATGATGCATACACTGCCTTTTTTGCCAAAAAATGAAAAAATTTTTTCACTCAATATTATACTCAAACGAAAGGTAGAACTAAGAGCATCTAATAAAACTACTTTTCACTGCGAAATTCCTTGTAGTTTCTAAGATAATGATGATTATTGGAGGATCGACAATGGAATTTTTTATACATTTTAATGCAAAATCCATACTTAAATCTAAGAATTTCTCAGAGATTTATGCACTGCTAAATATCCCTTTAAATTACCTTTCATTTGAGTATAATATTGAGTGAAAACAAAATTTTCGATTTTTTGCAAAAAATCATGATGTATACACTGCCTTTTTTGCCAAAAAATTAAAAAATTTTTTTTTCACTCAATATTATACTCAAACGAAAGGTAGAACTAAGAGCATCTAATAAAACTACTTTTCACTGCGAAATTCCTTGTAGTTTCTAAGATAATGATGATTATGGAGGATCGACAATGGAATTTTTTATACATTTTAATGAAAAATCCATACTAAATCTAAGAATTTCTCAGAGATTTATGCACTGCTAAATATCCCTTTAAATTACCTTTCATTTGAGTATGATATTGAGTGAAAACAAAATTTTCGATTTTTTGCAAAAAATCATGATGTATATACACTGCCTTTTTGCCAAAAAATTAAAATTTTTTTTTTCACTCAATATTATACTCAAACGAAAGGTAGAACTAAGAGCATCTAATAAAACTACTTTTCACTGCGAAATTCCTTGTAGTTTCTAAGATAATGATGATTATGGAGGATCGACAATGGAATTTTTTATACATTTTAATGAAAAATCCATACTAAATCTAAGAATTTCTCAGAGATTTATGCACTGCTAAATATCCCTTTAAATTACCTTTCATTTGAGTATGATATTGAGTGAAAACAAAATTTTCGATTTTTTGCAAAAAATCATGATGTATATACACTGCCTTTTTGCCAAAAAATTAAAATTTTTTTTTTTCACTCAATATTATACTCAAACGAAAGGTAGAACTAAGAGCATCTAATAAAACTACTTTTCACTGCGAAATTCCTTGTAGTTTCTAAGATAATGATGATTATGGAGGATCGACAATGGAATTTTTTATACATTTTAATGCAAAATCCATACTAAATCTAAGAATTTCTCAGAGATTTATGCACTGCTAAATAGCCCTTTAAATTACCTTTCATTTGAGTATAATATTGAGTGAAAACAAAAATTTTCGATTTTTTGCAAAAAATCATGATGTATACACTGCCTTTTTTGCCAAAAAATGAAAAATTTTTTTTTCACTCAATATTATACTCAAACGAAAGGTAGAACTAAGAGCATCGAATAAAACTACTTTTCACTGCGAAATTCCTTGTAGTTTCTAAGATAATGATGATTATGGAGGATCGACAATGGAATTTTTTATACATTTTAATGCAAAATCCATACTAAATCTAAGAATTTCTCAGAGATTTATGCACTGCTAAATATCCCTTTAAATTACCTTTCATTTGAGTATAATATTGAGTGAAAACAAAATTTTCGATTTTTTGCAAAAAATCATGATGTATACACTGCCTTTTTTGCCAAAAAATGAAAAAATTTTTTTTCACTCAATATTATACTCAAACGAAAGGTAGAACTAAGAGCATCTAATAAAACTACTTTTCACTGCGAAATTCCTTGTAGTTTCTAAGATAATGATGATTATGGAGGATCGACAATGGAATTTTTTATACATTTTAATGCAAAATCCATACTAAATCTAAGAATTTCTCAGAGATTTATGCACTGCTAAATAGCCCTTTAAATTACCTTTCATTTGAGTATAATATTGAGTGAAAACAAAATTTTCGATTTTTTGCAAAAAATCATGATGTATACACTGCCTTTTTTGCCAAAAAATGAAAAATTTTTTTCACTCAATATTATACTCAAACGAAAGGTAGAACTAAGAGCATCTAATAAAACTACTTTTCACTGCGAAATTCCTTGTAGTTTCTAAGATAATGATGATTATGGAGGATCGACAATGGAATTTTTTATACATTTTAATGCAAAATCCATACTAAATCTAAGAATTTCTCAGAGATTTATGCACTGCTAAATAGCCCTTTAAATTACCTTTCATTTGAGTATAATATTGAGTGAAAACAAAATTTTCGATTTTTTGCAAAAAATCATGATGTATACACTGCCTTTTTTGCCAAAAAATTAAAATTTTTTTTTTCACTCAATATTATACTCAAACGAAAGGTAGAACTAAGAGCATCTAATAAAACTACTTTTCACTGCGAAATTCCTTGTAGTTTCTAAGATAATGATGATTATGGAGGATCGACAATGGAATTTTTTATACATTTTAATGCAAAATCCATACTAAATCTAAGAATTTCTCAGAGATTTATGCACTGCTAAATAGCCCTTTAAATTACCTTTCATTTGAGTATAATATTGAGTTAAAACAAAATTTTCGATTTTTTGCAAAAAATCACACTGCCTTTTTTGCCAAAAAATGAAAAAATTTTTTTTCACTCAATATTATACTCAAACGAAAGGTAGAACTAAGAGCATCTAATAAAACTACTTTTCACTGCGAAATTCCTTGTAGTTTCTAAGATAATGATGATTATGGAGGATCGACAATGGAATTTTTTATACATTTTAATGCAAAATCCATACTAAATCTAAGAATTTCTCAGAGATTTATGCACTGCTAAATAGCCCTTTAAATTACCTTTCATTTGAGTATAATATTGAGTGAAAACAAAATTTTCGATTTTTTGCAAAAAATCATGATGTATACACTGCCTTTTTTGCCAAAAAATGAAAAATTTTTTTTTCACTCAATATTATACTCAAACGAAAGGTAGAACTAAGAGCATCTAATAAAACTACTTTTCACTGCGAAATTCCTTGTAGTTTCTAAGATAATGATGATTATGGAGGATCGACAATGGAATTTTTTATACATTTTAATGCAAAATCCATACTAAATCTAAGAATTTCTCAGAGATTTATGCACTGCTAAATAGCCCTTTAAATTACCTTTCATTTGAGTATAATATTGAGTGAAAACAAAATTTTCGATTTTTTGCAAAAAATCATGATGTATACACTGCCTTTTTTGCCAAAAAATAAAAAAATTTTTTTCACTCAATATTATACTCAAACGAAAGGTAGAACTAAGAGCATCTAATAAAACTACTTTTCACTGCGAAATTCCTTGTAGTTTCTAAGATAATGATGATTATGGAGGATCGACAATGGAATTTTTTATACATTTTAATGCAAAATCCATACTAAATCTAAGAATTTCTCAGAGATTTATGCACTGCTAAATAGCCCTTTAAATTACCTTTCATTTGAGTATAATATTGAGTGAAAACAAAATTTTCGATTTTTTGCAAAAAATCATGATGTATACACTGCCTTTTTTGCCAAAAAATGAAAAAATTTTTTTTTCACTCAATATTATACTCAAACGAAAGGTAGAATTAAGAGCATCTAATAAAACTACTTTTCACTGCGAAATTCCTTGTAGTTTCTAAGATAATGATGATTATGGAGGATCGACAATGTAATTTTTTATACATTTTAATGAAAAATCCATACTAAATCTAAGAATTTCTCAGAGATTTATGCACTGCTAAATATCCCTTTAAATTACCTTTCATTTGAGTATGATATTGAGTGAAAACAAAATTTTCGATTTTTTGCAAAAAATCATGATGTATATACACTGCCTTTTTTGCCAAAAAATTAAAATTTTTTTTTTCACTCAATATTATACTCAAACGAAAGGTAGAACTAAGAGCATCTAATAAAACTACTTTTCACTGCGAAATTCCTTGTAGTTTCTAAGATAATGATGATTATGGAGGATCGACAATGGAATTTTTTATACATTTTAATGCAAAATCCATACTAAATCTAAGAATTTCTCAGAGATTTATGCACTGCTAAATAGCCCTTTAAATTACCTTTCATTTGAGTATAATATTGAGTGAAAACAAAAATTTTCGATTTTTTGCAAAAAATCATGATGTATACACTGCCTTTTTTGCCAAAAAATGAAAAATTTTTTTTTCACTCAATATTATACTCAAACGAAAGGTAGAACTAAGAGCATCGAATAAAACTACTTTTCACTGCGAAATTCCTTGTAGTTTCTAAGATAATGATGATTATGGAGGATCGACAATGGAATTTTTTATACATTTTAATGCAAAATCCATACTAAATCTAAGAATTTCTCAGAGATTTATGCACTGCTAAATATCCCTTTAAATTACCTTTCATTTGAGTATAATATTGAGTGAAAACAAAATTTTCGATTTTTTGCAAAAAATCATGATGTATACACTGCCTTTTTTGCCAAAAAATTAAAAATTTTTTTTTCACTCAATATTATACTCAAACGAAAGGTAGAACTAAGAGCATCTAATAAAACTACTTTTCACTGCGAAATTCCTTGTAGTTTCTAAGATAATGATGATTATGGAGGATCGACAATGGAATTTTTTATACATTTTAATGCAAAATCCATACTAAATCTAAGAATTTCTCAGAGATTTATGCACTGCTAAATAGCCCTTTAAATTACCTTTCATTTGAGTATAATATTGAGTGAAAACAAAATTTTCGATTTTTTGCAAAAAATCACACTGCCTTTTTGCCAAAAAATGAAAAAATTTTTTTTCACTCAATATTATACTCAAACGAAAGGTAGAACTAAGAGCATCTAATAAAACTACTTTTCACTGCGAAATTCCTTGTAGTTTCTAAGATAATGATGATTATGGAGGATCGACAATGGAATTTTTTATACATTTTAATGCAAAATCCATACTAAATCTAAGAATTTCTCAGAGATTTATGCACTGCTAAATAGCCCTTTAAATTACCTTTCATTTGAGTATAATATTGAGTGAAAACAAAATTTTCGATTTTTTGCAAAAAATCATGATGTATACACTGCCTTTTTTGCCAAAAAATGAAAAAATTTTTTTCACTCAATATTATACTCAACGAAAGGTAGAACTAAGAGCATCTAATAAAACTACTTTTCACTGCGAAATTCCTTGTAGTTTCTAAGATAATGATGATTATGGAGGATCGACAATGGAATTTTTTATACATTTTAATGCAAAATCCATACTAAATCTAAGAATTTCTCAGAGATTTATGCACTGCTAAATAGCCCTTTAAATTACCTTCATTTGAGTATAATATTGAGTGAAAACAAAATTTTCGATTTTTTGCAAAAAATCATGATGTATACACTGCCTTTTTTGCCAAAAAATAAAAAAAAATTTGTTCACTCAATATTATACTCAAACGAAAGGTAGAACTAAGAGCATCTAATAAAACTACTTTTCACTGCGAAATTCCTTGTAGTTTCTAAGATAATGATGATTATGGAGGGTCGACAATGGAATTTTTTATACATTTTAATGCAAAATCCATACTAAATCTAAGAGTTTCTCAGAGATTTATGCACTGCTAAATAGCCCTTTAAATTACCTTTCATTTGAGTATAATATTGAGTGAAAACAAAATTTTCGATTTTTTGCAAAAAATCATGATGTATACACTGCCTTTTTTGCCAAAAAATGAAAAAATTTTTTTTCACTCAATATTATACTCAAACGAAAGGTAGAACTAAGAGCATCTAATAAAACTACTTTTCACTGCGAAATTCCTTGTAGTTTCTAAGATAATGATGATTATAGAGGATCGACAATGGAATTTTTTATACATTTTAATGCAAAATCCATACTAAATCTAAAAATTTCTCAGAGATTTATGCACTGCTAAATAGCCCTTTAAATTACCTTTCATTTGAGTATAATATTGAGTGAAAACAAAATTTTCGATTTTTTGCAAAAAATCATGATGCATACACTGCCTTTTTTGCCAAAAAATGAAAAAATTTTTTTCACTCAATATTATACTCAAACGAAAGGTAGAACTAAGAGCATCTAATAAAAACCTACTTTTTCACTGCGAAATTCCTTGTAGTTTCTAAGATAATGATGATTATGGAGGGATCGACAATGGAATTTTTTATACATTTTAATGCAAAATCCATACTAAATCTAAGAATTTCTCAGAGATTTATGCACTGCTAAATAGCCCTTTAAATTACCTTTCATTTGAGTATAATATTGAGTGAAAACAAAATTTTCGATTTTTTGCAAAAAATCATGATGCATACACTGCCTTTTTTGCCAAAAAATGAAAAAATTTTTTTCACTCAATATTATACTCAAACGAAAGGTAGAACTAAGAGCATCTAATAAAACTACTTTTCACTGCGAAATTCCTTGTAGTTTCTAAGATAATGATGATTATGGAGGATCGACAATGGAATTTTTTATACATTTTAATGCAAAATCCATACTAAATCTAAGAATTTCTCAGAGATTTATGCACTGCTAAATATCCCTTTAAATTACCTTTCATTTGAGTATAATATTGAGTGAAAACAAAATTTTCGATTTTTTGCAAAAAATCATGATGTATACACTGCCTTTTTTGCCAAAAAATTAAAAAATTTTTTTTTCACTCAATATTATACTCAAACGAAAGGTAGAACTAAGAGCATCTAATAAAACTACTTTTCACTGCGAAATTCCTTGTAGTTTCTAAGATAATGATGATTATGGAGGATCGACAATGGAATTTTTTATACATTTTAATGAAAAATCCATACTAAATCTAAGAATTTCTCAGAGATTTATGCACTGCTAAATATCCCTTTAAATTACCTTTCATTTGAGTATGATATTGAGTGAAAACAAAATTTTCGATTTTTTGCAAAAAATCATGATGTATATACACTGCCTTTTTTGCCAAAAAATTAAAATTTTTTTTTTCACTCAATATTATACTCAAACGAAAGGTAGAACTAAGAGCATCTAATAAAACTACTTTTCACTGCGAAATTCCTTGTAGTTTCTAAGATAATGATGATTATGGAGGATCGACAATGGAATTTTTTATACATTTTAATGCAAAATCCATACTAAATCTAAGAATTTCTCAGAGATTTATGCACTGCTAAATAGCCCTTTAAATTACCTTTCATTTGAGTATAATATTGAGTGAAAACAAAAATTTTCGATTTTTTGCAAAAAATCATGATGTATACACTGCCTTTTTTGCCAAAAAATGAAAAATTTTTTTTTCACTCAATATTATACTCAAACGAAAGGTAGAACTAAGAGCATCGAATAAAACTACTTTTCACTGCGAAATTCCTTGTAGTTTCTAAGATAATGATGATTATGGAGGATCGACAATGGAATTTTTTATACATTTTAATGCAAAATCCATACTAAATCTAAGAATTTCTCAGAGATTTATGCACTGCTAAATATCCCTTTAAATTACCTTTCATTTGAGTATAATATTGAGTGAAAACAAAATTTTCGATTTTTTGCAAAAAATCATGATGTATACACTGCCTTTTTTGCCAAAAAATGAAAAAATTTTTTTTCACTCAATATTATACTCAAACGAAAGGTAGAACTAAGAGCATCTAATAAAACTACTTTTCACTGCGAAATTCCTTGTAGTTTCTAAGATAATGATGATTATGGAGGATCGACAATGGAATTTTTTATACATTTTAATGCAAAATCCATACTAAATCTAAGAATTTCTCAGAGATTTATGCACTGCTAAATAGCCCTTTAAATTACCTTTCATTTGAGTATAATATTGAGTGAAAACAAAATTTTCGATTTTTTGCAAAAAATCATGATGTATACACTGCCTTTTTTGCCAAAAAATGAAAAATTTTTTTCACTCAATATTATACTCAAACGAAAGGTAGAACTAAGAGCATCTAATAAAACTACTTTTCACTGCGAAATTCCTTGTAGTTTCTAAGATAATGATGATTATGGAGGATCGACAATGGAATTTTTTATACATTTTAATGCAAAATCCATACTAAATCTAAGAATTTCTCAGAGATTTATGCACTGCTAAATAGCCCTTTAAATTACCTTTCATTTGAGTATAATATTGAGTGAAAACAAAATTTTCGATTTTTTGCAAAAAATCATGATGTATACACTGCCTTTTTTGCCAAAAAATTAAAATTTTTTTTTTCACTCAATATTATACTCAAACGAAAGGTAGAACTAAGAGCATCTAATAAAACTACTTTTCACTGCGAAATTCCTTGTAGTTTCTAAGATAATGATGATTATGGAGGATCGACAATGGAATTTTTTATACATTTTAATGCAAAATCCATACTAAATCTAAGAATTTCTCAGAGATTTATGCACTGCTAAATAGCCCTTTAAATTACCTTTCATTTGAGTATAATATTGAGTGAAAACAAAATTTTCGATTTTTTGCAAAAAATCATGATGTATACACTGCCTTTTTTGCCAAAAAATGAAAAATTTTTTTTTCACTCAATATTATACTCAAACGAAAGGTAGAACTAAGAGCATCGAATAAAACTACTTTTCACTGCGAAATTCCTTGTAGTTTCTAAGATAATGATGATTATGGAGGATCGACAATGGAATTTTTTATACATTTTAATGCAAAATCCATACTAAATCTAAGAATTTCTCAGAGATTTATGCACTGCTAAATAGCCCTTTAAATTACCTTTCATTTGAGTATAATATTGAGTGAAAACAAAATTTTCGATTTTTTGCAAAAAATCACACTGCCTTTTTTGCCAAAAAATGAAAAAATTTTTTTTCACTCAATATTATACTCAAACGAAAGGTAGAACTAAGAGCATCTAATAAAACTACTTTTCACTGCGAAATTCCTTGTAGTTTCTAAGATAATGATGATTATGGAGGATCGACAATGGAATTTTTTATACATTTTAATGCAAAATCCATACTAAATCTAAGAATTTCTCAGAGATTTATGCACTGCTAAATAGCCCTTTAAATTACCTTTCATTTGAGTATAATATTGAGTGAAAACAAAATTTTCGATTTTTTGCAAAAAATCATGATGTATACACTGCCTTTTTTGCCAAAAAATGAAAAAATTTTTTTCACTCAATATTATACTCAAACGAAAGGTAGAACTAAGAGCATCTAATAAAACTACTTTTCACTGCGAAATTCCTTGTAGTTTCTAAGATAATGATGATTATGGAGGATCGACAATGGAATTTTTTATACATTTTAATGCAAAATCCATACTAAATCTAAGAATTTCTCAGAGATTTATGCACTGCTAAATAGCCCTTTAAATTACCTTTCATTTGAGTATAATATTGAGTGAAAACAAAATTTTCGATTTTTTGCAAAAAATCATGATGTATACACTGCCTTTTTTGCCAAAAAATAAAAAAAAATTTGTTCACTCAATATTATACTCAAACGAAAGGTAGAACTAAGAGCATCTAATAAAACTACTTTTCACTGCGAAATTCCTTGTAGTTTCTAAGATAATGATGATTATGGAGGATCGACAATGGAATTTTTTATACATTTTAATGCAAAATCCATACTAAATCTAAGAATTTCTCAGAGATTTATGCACTGCTAAATAGCCCTTTAAATTACCTTTCATTTGAGTATAATATTGAGTGAAAACAAAATTTTCGATTTTTTGCAAAAAATCATGATGTATACACTGCCTTTTTTGCCAAAAAATGAAAAATTTTTTTTTCACTCAATATTATACTCAAACGAAAGGTAGAACTAAGAGCATCGAATAAAACTACTTTTCACTGCGAAATTCCTTGTAGTTTCTAAGATAATGATGATTATGGAGGATCGACAATGGAATTTTTTATACATTTTAATGCAAAATCCATACTAAATCTAAGAATTTCTCAGAGATTTATGCACTGCTAAATAGCCCTTTAAATTACCTTTCATTTGAGTATAATATTGAGTGAAAACAAAATTTTCGATTTTTTGCAAAAAATCATGATGTATACACTGCCTTTTTTGCCAAAAAATGAAAAAATTTTTTTCACTCAATATTATACTCAAACGAAAGGTAGAACTAAGAGCATCTAATAAAACTACTTTTCACTGCGAAATTCCTTGTAGTTTCTAAGATAATGATGATTATGGAGGATCGACAATGGAATTTTTTATACATTTTAATGCAAAATCCATACTAAATCTAAGAATTTCTCAGAGATTTATGCACTGCTAAATAGCCCTTTAAATTACCTTTCATTTGAGTATAATATTGAGTGAAAACAAAATTTTCGATTTTTTGCAAAAAATCATGATGTATACACTGCCTTTTTTGCCAAAAAATTAAAATTTTTTTTTTCACTCAATATTATACTCAAACGAAAGGTAGAACTAAGAGCATCTAATAAAACTACTTTTCACTGCGAAATTCCTTGTAGTTTCTAAGATAATGATGATTATGGAGGATCGACAATGGAATTTTTTATACATTTTAATGCAAAATCCATACTAAATCTAAGAATTTCTCAGAGATTTATGCACTGCTAAATAGCCCTTTAAATTACCTTTCATTTGAGTATAATATTGAGTGAAAACAAAATTTTCGATTTTTTGCAAAAAATCATGATGTATACACTGCCTTTTTTGCCAAAAAATGAAAAATTTTTTTTTCACTCAATATTATACTCAAACGAAAGGTAGAACTAAGAGCATCGAATAAAACTACTTTTCACTGCGAAATTCCTTGTAGTTTCTAAGATAATGATGATTATGGAGGATCGACAATGGAATTTTTTATACATTTTAATGCAAAATCCATACTAAATCTAAGAATTTCTCAGAGATTTATGCACTGCTAAATAGCCCTTTAAATTACCTTTCATTTGAGTATAATATTGAGTGAAAACAAAATTTTCGATTTTTTGCAAAAAATCATGATGTATACACTGCCTTTTTTGCCAAAAAATGAAAAAATTTTTTTCACTCAATATTATACTCAAACGAAAGGTAGAACTAAGAGCATCTAATAAAACTACTTTTCACTGCGAAATTCCTTGTAGTTTCTAAGATAATGATGATTATGGAGGATCGACAATGGAATTTTTTATACATTTTAATGCAAAATCCATACTAAATCTAAGAATTTCTCAGAGATTTATGCACTGCTAAATAGCCCTTTAAATTACCTTTCATTTGAGTATAATATTGAGTGAAAACAAAATTTTCGATTTTTTGCAAAAAATCATGATGTATACACTGCCTTTTTTGCCAAAAAATTAAAATTTTTTTTTTCACTCAATATTATACTCAAACGAAAGGTAGAACTAAGAGCATCTAATAAAACTACTTTTCACTGCGAAATTCCTTGTAGTTTCTAAGATAATGATGATTATGGAGGATCGACAATGGAATTTTTTATACATTTTAATGCAAAATCCATACTAAATCTAAGAATTTCTCAGAGATTTATGCACTGCTAAATAGCCCTTTAAATTACCTTTCATTTGAGTATAATATTGAGTGAAAACAAAATTTTCGATTTTTTGCAAAAAATCATGATGTATACACTGCCTTTTTTGCCAAAAAATGAAAAATTTTTTTTTCACTCAATATTATACTCAAACGAAAGGTAGAACTAAGAGCATCGAATAAAACTACTTTTCACTGCGAAATTCCTTGTAGTTTCTAAGATAATGATGATTATGGAGGATCGACAATGGAATTTTTTATACATTTTAATGCAAAATCCATACTAAATCTAAGAATTTCTCAGAGATTTATGCACTGCTAAATATCCCTTTAAATTACCTTTCATTTGAGTATAATATTGAGTGAAAACAAAATTTTCGATTTTTTGCAAAAAATCATGATGTATACACTGCCTTTTTTGCCAAAAAATGAAAAATTTTTTTTTCACTCAATATTATACTCAAACGAAAGGTAGAACTAAGAGCATCGAATAAAACTACTTTTCACTGCGAAATTCCTTGTAGTTTCTAAGATAATGATGATTATGGAGGATCGACAATGGAATTTTTTATACATTTTAATGCAAAATCCATACTAAATCTAAGAATTTCTCAGAGATTTATGCACTGCTAAATAGCCCTTTAAATTACCTTTCATTTGAGTATAATATTGAGTGAAAACAAAATTTTCGATTTTTTGCAAAAAATCATGATGTATACACTGCCTTTTTTGCCAAAAAATGAAAAAATTTTTTTCACTCAATATTATACTCAAACGAAAGGTAGAACTAAGAGCATCTAATAAAACTACTTTTCACTGCGAAATTCCTTGTAGTTTCTAAGATAATGATGATTATGGAGGATCGACAATGGAATTTTTTATACATTTTAATGCAAAATCCATACTAAATCTAAGAATTTCTCAGAGATTTATGCACTGCTAAATAGCCCTTTAAATTACCTTTCATTTGAGTATAATATTGAGTGAAAACAAAATTTTCGATTTTTTGCAAAAAATCACTGCCTTTTTTGCCAAAAAATGAAAAAATTTTTTTCACTCAATATTATACTCAAACGAAAGGTAGAACTAAGAGCATCTAATAAAACTACTTTTCACTGCGAAATTCCTTGTAGTTTCTAAGATAATGATGATTATGGAGGATCGACAATGGAATTTTTTATACATTTTAATGCAAAATCCATACTAAATCTAAGAATTTCTCAGAGATTTATGCACTGCTAAATAGCCCTTTAAATTACCTTTCATTTGAGTATAATATTGAGTGAAAACAAAATTTTCGATTTTTTGCAAAAAATCATGATGTATACACTGCCTTTTTTGCCAAAAAATGAAAAATTTTTTTTTCACTCAATATTATACTCAAACGAAAGGTAGAACTAAGAGCATCGAATAAAACTACTTTTCACTGCGAAATTCCTTGTAGTTTCTAAGATAATGATGATTATGGAGGATCGACAATGGAATTTTTTATACATTTTAATGCAAAATCCATACTAAATCTAAGAATTTCTCAGAGATTTATGCACTGCTAAATATCCCTTTAAATTACCTTTCATTTGAGTATAATATTGAGTGAAAACAAAATTTTCGATTTTTTGCAAAAAATCATGATGTATACACTGCCTTTTTTGCCAAAAAATGAAAAATTTTTTTTTCACTCAATATTATACTCAAACGAAAGGTAGAACTAAGAGCATCTAATAAAACTACTTTTCACTGCGAAATTCCTTGTAGTTTCTAAGATAATGATGATTATGGAGGATCGACAATGGAATTTTTTATACATTTTAATGCAAAATCTATACTAAATCTAAGAATTTCTCAGAGATTTATGCACTGCTAAATAGCCCTTTAAATTACCTTTCATTTGAGTATAATATTGAGTGAAAACAAAATTTTCGATTTTTTGCAAAAAATCATGATGTATACACTGCCTTTTTTGCCAAAAAATGAAAAAATTTTTTTCACTCAATATTATACTCAAACGAAAGGTAGAACTAAGAGCATCTAATAAAACTACTTTTCACTGCGAAATTCCTTGTAGTTTCTAAGATAATGATGATTATGGAGGATCGACAATGGAATTTTTTATACATTTTAATGCAAAATCCATACTAAATCTAAGAATTTCTCAGAGATTTATGCACTGCTAAATAGCCCTTTAAATTACCTTTCATTTGAGTATAATATTGAGTGAAAACAAAATTTTCGATTTTTTGCAAAAAATCATGATGTATACACTGCCTTTTTTGCCAAAAAATTAAAATTTTTTTTTTCACTCAATATTATACTCAAACGAAAGGTAGAACTAAGAGCATCTAATAAAACTACTTTTCACTGCGAAATTCCTTGTAGTTTCTAAGATAATGATGATTATGGAGGATCGACAATGGAATTTTTTATACATTTTAATGCAAAATCCATACTAAATCTAAGAATTTCTCAGAGATTTATGCACTGCTAAATAGCCCTTTAAATTACCTTTCATTTGAGTATAATATTGAGTGAAAACAAAATTTTCGATTTTTTGCAAAAAATCATGATGTATACACTGCCTTTTTTGCCAAAAAATGAAAAATTTTTTTTTCACTCAATATTATACTCAAACGAAAGGTAGAACTAAGAGCATCGAATAAAACTACTTTTCACTGCGAAATTCCTTGTAGTTTCTAAGATAATGATGATTATGGAGGATCGACAATGGAATTTTTTATACATTTTAATGCAAAATCCATACTAAATCTAAGAATTTCTCAGAGATTTATGCACTGCTAAATAGCCCTTTAAATTACCTTTCATTTGAGTATAATATTGAGTGAAAACAAAATTTTCGATTTTTTGCAAAAAATCATGATGTATACACTGCCTTTTTTGCCAAAAAATGAAAAAATTTTTTTCACTCAATATTATACTCAAACGAAAGGTAGAACTAAGAGCATCTAATAAAACTACTTTTCACTGCGAAATTCCTTGTAGTTTCTAAGATAATGATGATTATGGAGGATCGACAATGGAATTTTTTATACATTTTAATGCAAAATCCATACTAAATCTAAGAATTTCTCAGAGATTTATGCACTGCTAAATAGCCCTTTAAATTACCTTTCATTTGAGTATAATATTGAGTGAAAACAAAATTTTCGATTTTTTGCAAAAAATCATGATGTATACACTGCCTTTTTTGCCAAAAAATTAAAATTTTTTTTTTCACTCAATATTATACTCAAACGAAAGGTAGAACTAAGAGCATCTAATAAAACTACTTTTCACTGCGAAATTCCTTGTAGTTTCTAAGATAATGATGATTATGGAGGATCGACAATGGAATTTTTTATACATTTTAATGCAAAATCCATACTAAATCTAAGAATTTCTCAGAGATTTATGCACTGCTAAATAGCCCTTTAAATTACCTTTCATTTGAGTATAATATTGAGTGAAAACAAAATTTTCGATTTTTTGCAAAAAATCATGATGTATACACTGCCTTTTTTGCCAAAAAATGAAAAATTTTTTTTTCACTCAATATTATACTCAAACGAAAGGTAGAACTAAGAGCATCTAATAAAACTACTTTTCACTGCGAAATTCCTTGTAGTTTCTAAGATAATGATGATTATGGAGGATCGACAATGGAATTTTTTATACATTTTAATGCAAAATCTATACTAAATCTAAGAATTTCTCAGAGATTTATGCACTGCTAAATAGCCCTTTAAATTACCTTTCATTTGAGTATAATATTGAGTGAAAACAAAATTTTCGATTTTTTGCAAAAAATCATGATGTATACACTGCCTTTTTTGCCAAAAAATGAAAAAATTTTTTTCACTCAATATTATACTCAAACGAAAGGTAGAACTAAGAGCATCTAATAAAACTACTTTTCACTGCGAAATTCCTTGTAGTTTCTAAGATAATGATGATTATGGAGGATCGACAATGGAATTTTTTATACATTTTAATGCAAAATCCATACTAAATCTAAGAATTTCTCAGAGATTTATGCACTGCTAAATAGCCCTTTAAATTACCTTTCATTTGAGTATGATATTGAGTGAAAACAATTTTTCGATTTTTTGCAAAAAATCATGATGTATACACTGCCTTTTTTGCCAAAAAATGAAAAAATTTTTTTTCACTCAATATTATACTCAAACGAAAGGTAGAACTAAGAGCATCTAATAAAACTACTTTTCACTGCGAAATTCCTTGTAGTTTCTAAGATAATGATGATTATGGAGGATCGACAATGGAATTTTTTATACATTTTAATGCAAAATCCATACTAAATCTAAGAATTTCTCAGAGATTTATGCACTGCTAAATAGCCCTTTAAATTACCTTTCATTTGAGTATAATATTGAGTGAAAACAAAACTTTCGATTTTTTGCAAAAAATCATGATGTATACACTGCCTTTTTTGCCAAAAAATGAAAAAAATTTTTTTCACTCAATATTATACTCAAACGAAAGGTAGAACTAAGAGCATCTAATAAAACTACTTTTCACTGCGAAATTCCTTGTAGTTTCTAAGATAATGATGATCGACAATGGAGGATCGACAATGGAATTTTTTATACATTTTAATGCAAAATCCATACTAAATCTAAGAATTTCTCAGAGATTTATGCACTGCTAAATAGCCCTTTGAATTACCTTTCATTTGAGTATAATATTGAGTGAAAACAAAATTTTCGATTTTTTGCAAAAAATCATGATGTATACACTGCCTTTTTTGCCAAAAATGAAAAAAATTTTTTTCACTCAATATTATACTCAAACGAAAGGTAGAACTAAGAGCATCTAATAAAACTACTTTTCACTGCGAAATTCCTTTTAGTTTCTAAGATAATGATGATTATGGAGGATCGACAATGGAATTTTTTATACATTTTAATGCAAAATCCATACTAAATCTAAGAATTTCTCAGAGATTTATGCACTGCTAAATATCCCTTTAAATTACCTTTCATTTGAGTATGATATTGAGTGAAAACAAAATTTTCGATTTTTTGCAAAAAATCATGATGTATACACTGCCTTTTTTGCCAAAAAATTAAAAATTTTTTTTTCACTCAATATTATACTCAAACGAAAGGTAGAACTAAGAGCATCTAATAAAACTACTTTTCACTGCGAAATTCCTTGTAGTTTCTAAGATAATGATGATTATGGAGGATCGACAATGGAATTTTTTATACATTTTAATGCAAAATCCATACTAAATCTAAGAATTTCTCAGAGATTTATGCACTGCTAAATATCCCTTTAAATTACCTTTCATTTGAGTATAATATTGAGTGAAAACAAAATTTTCGATTTTTTGCAAAAAATCATGATGTATACACTGCCTTTTTTGCCAAAAAATGAAAAATTTTTTTTTCACTCAATATTATACTCAAACGAAAGGTAGAACTAAGAGCATCTAATAAAACTACTTTTCACTGCGAAATTCCTTGTAGTTTCTAAGATAATGATGATCGACAATGGAGGATCGACAATGGAATTTTTTATACATTTTAATGCAAAATCCATACTAAATCTAAGAATTTCTCAGAGATTTATGCACTGCTAAATAGCCCTTTGAATTACCTTTCATTTGAGTATAATATTGAGTGAAAACAAAATTTTCGATTTTTTGCAAAAAATCATGATGTATACACTGCCTTTTTTGCCAAAAAATGAAAAAAATTTTTTTCACTCAATATTATACTCAAACGAAAGGTAGAACTAAGAGCATCTAATAAAACTACTTTTCACTGCGAAATTCCTTGTAGTTTCTAAGATAATGATGATTATGGAGGATCGACAATGGAATTTTTTATACATTTTAATGCAAAATCCATACTAAATCTAAGAATTTCTCAGAGATTTATGCACTGCTAAATATCCCTTTAAATTACCTTTCATTTGAGTATGATATTGAGTGAAAACAAAATTTTCGATTTTTTGCAAAAAATCATGATGTATACACTGCCTTTTTTGCCAAAAAATTAAAATTTTTTTTTTCACTCAATATTATACTCAAACGAAAGGTAGAACTAAGAGCATCTAATAAAACTACTTTTCACTGCGAAATTCCTTGTAGTTTCTAAGATAATGATGATTATGGAGGATCGACAATGGAATTTTTTATACATTTTAATGCAAAATCCATACTAAATCTAAGAATTTCTCAGAGATTTATGCACTGCTAAATAGCCCTTTAAATTACCTTTCATTTGAGTATAATATTGAGTGAAAACAAAATTTTCGATTTTTTGCAAAAAATCATGATGTATACACTGCCTTTTTTGCCAAAAAATGAAAAATTTTTTTTTCACTCAATATTATACTCAAACGAAAGGTAGAACTAAGAGCATCGAATAAAACTACTTTTCACTGCGAAATTCCTTGTAGTTTCTAAGATAATGATGATTATGGAGGATCGACAATGGAATTTTTTATACATTTTAATGCAAAATCCATACTAAATCTAAGAATTTCTCAGAGATTTATGCACTGCTAAATATCCCTTTAAATTACCTTTCATTTGAGTATAATATTGAGTGAAAACAAAATTTTCGATTTTTTGCAAAAAATCATGATGTATACACTGCCTTTTTTGCCAAAAAATGAAAAATTTTTTTTTCACTCAATATTATACTCAAACGAAAGGTAGAACTAAGAGCATCGAATAAAACTACTTTTCACTGCGAAATTCCTTGTAGTTTCTAAGATAATGATGATTATGGAGGATCGACAATGGAATTTTTTATACATTTTAATGCAAAATCCATACTAAATCTAAGAATTTCTCAGAGATTTATGCACTGCTAAATAGCCCTTTAAATTACCTTTCATTTGAGTATAATATTGAGTGAAAACAAAATTTTCGATTTTTTGCAAAAAATCATGATGTATACACTGCCTTTTTTGCCAAAAAATGAAAAAATTTTTTTCACTCAATATTATACTCAAACGAAAGGTAGAACTAAGAGCATCTAATAAAACTACTTTTCACTGCGAAATTCCTTGTAGTTTCTAAGATAATGATGATTATGGAGGATCGACAATGGAATTTTTTATACATTTTAATGCAAAATCCATACTAAATCTAAGAATTTCTCAGAGATTTATGCACTGCTAAATAGCCCTTTAAATTACCTTTCATTTGAGTATAATATTGAGTGAAAACAAAATTTTCGATTTTTTGCAAAAAATCATGATGTATACACTGCCTTTTTTGCCAAAAAATGAAAAATTTTTTTTTCACTCAATATTATACTCAAACGTAAGGTAGAACTAAGAGCATCTAATAAAACTACTTTTCACTGCGAAATTCCTTGTAGTTTCTAAGATAATGATGATTATGGAGGATCGACAATGGAATTTTTTATACATTTTAATGCAAAATCCATACTAAATCTAAGAATTTCTCAGAGATTTATGCACTGATAAATAGCCCTTTAAATTACCTTTCATTTGAGTATAATGTTGGGTGAAAACAAAATTTTCGATTTTTTGCAAAAAATCATGATGTATACACTGCCTTTTTTGCCAAAAAATGAAAAATTTTTTTTTCACTCAATATTATACTCAAACGAAAGGTAGAACTAAGAGCATCGAATAAAACTACTTTTCACTGCGAAATTCCTTGTAGTTTCTAAGATAATGATGATTATGGAGGATCGACAATGGAATTTTTTATACATTTTAATGCAAAATCCATACTAAATCTAAGAATTTCTCAGAGATTTATGCACTGCTAAATAGCCCTTTAAATTACCTTTCATTTGAGTATAATATTGAGTGAAAACAAAATTTTCGATTTTTTGCAAAAAATCATGATGTATACACTGCCTTTTTTGCCAAAAAATTAAAATTTTTTTTTTCACTCAATATTATACTCAAACGAAAGGTAGAACTAAGAGCATCTAATAAAACTACTTTTCACTGCGAAATTCCTTGTAGTTTCTAAGATAATGATGATTATGGAGGATCGACAATGGAATTTTTTATACATTTTAATGCAAAATCCATACTAAATCTAAGAATTTCTCAGAGATTTATGCACTGCTAAATAGCCCTTTAAATTACCTTTCATTTGAGTATAATATTGAGTGAAAACAAAATTTTCGATTTTTTGCAAAAAATCATGATGTATACACTGCCTTTTTTGCCAAAAAATGAAAAATTTTTTTTTCACTCAATATTATACTCAAACGAAAGGTAGAACTAAGAGCATCGAATAAAACTACTTTTCACTGCGAAATTCCTTGTAGTTTCTAAGATAATGATGATTATGGAGGATCGACAATGGAATTTTTTATACATTTTAATGCAAAATCCATACTAAATCTAAGAATTTCTCAGAGATTTATGCACTGCTAAATATCCCTTTAAATTACCTTTCATTTGAGTATAATATTGAGTGAAAACAAAATTTTCGATTTTTTGCAAAAAATCATGATGTATACACTGCCTTTTTTGCCAAAAAATGAAAAATTTTTTTTTCACTCAATATTATACTCAAACGAAAGGTAGAACTAAGAGCATCGAATAAAACTACTTTTCACTGCGAAATTCCTTGTAGTTTCTAAGATAATGATGATTATGGAGGATCGACAATGGAATTTTTTATACATTTTAATGCAAAATCCATACTAAATCTAAGAATTTCTCAGAGATTTATGCACTGCTAAATAGCCCTTTAAATTACCTTTCATTTGAGTATAATATTGAGTGAAAACAAAATTTTCGATTTTTTGCAAAAAATCATGATGTATACACTGCCTTTTTTGCCAAAAAATGAAAAAATTTTTTTCACTCAATATTATACTCAAACGAAAGGTAGAACTAAGAGCATCTAATAAAACTACTTTTCACTGCGAAATTCCTTGTAGTTTCTAAGATAATGATGATTATGGAGGATCGACAATGGAATTTTTTATACATTTTAATGCAAAATCCATACTAAATCTAAGAATTTCTCAGAGATTTATGCACTGCTAAATAGCCCTTTAAATTACCTTTCATTTGAGTATAATATTGAGTGAAAACAAAATTTTCGATTTTTTGCAAAAAATCATGATGTATACACTGCCTTTTTTGCCAAAAAATGAAAAATTTTTTTTTCACTCAATATTATACTCAAACGTAAGGTAGAACTAAGAGCATCTAATAAAACTACTTTTCACTGCGAAATTCCTTGTAGTTTCTAAGATAATGATGATTATGGAGGATCGACAATGGAATTTTTTATACATTTTAATGCAAAATCCATACTAAATCTAAGAATTTCTCAGAGATTTATGCACTGATAAATAGCCCTTTAAATTACCTTTCATTTGAGTATAATGTTGGGTGAAAACAAAATTTTCGATTTTTTGCAAAAAATCATGATGTATACACTGCCTTTTTTGCCAAAAAATGAAAAATTTTTTTTTCACTCAATATTATACTCAAACGAAAGGTAGAACTAAGAGCATCGAATAAAACTACTTTTCACTGCGAAATTCCTTGTAGTTTCTAAGATAATGATGATTATGGAGGATCGACAATGGAATTTTTTATACATTTTAATGCAAAATCCATACTAAATCTAAGAATTTCTCAGAGATTTATGCACTGCTAAATAGCCCTTTAAATTACCTTTCATTTGAGTATAATATTGAGTGAAAACAAAATTTTCGATTTTTTGCAAAAAATCATGATGTATACACTGCCTTTTTTGCCAAAAAATTAAAATTTTTTTTTTCACTCAATATTATACTCAAACGAAAGGTAGAACTAAGAGCATCTAATAAAACTACTTTTCACTGCGAAATTCCTTGTAGTTTCTAAGATAATGATGATTATGGAGGATCGACAATGGAATTTTTTATACATTTTAATGCAAAATCCATACTAAATCTAAGAATTTCTCAGAGATTTATGCACTGCTAAATAGCCCTTTAAATTACCTTTCATTTGAGTATAATATTGAGTGAAAACAAAATTTTCGATTTTTTGCAAAAAATCATGATGTATACACTGCCTTTTTTGCCAAAAAATGAAAAATTTTTTTTTCACTCAATATTATACTCAAACGAAAGGTAGAACTAAGAGCATCGAATAAAACTACTTTTCACTGCGAAATTCCTTGTAGTTTCTAAGATAATGATGATTATGGAGGATCGACAATGGAATTTTTTATACATTTTAATGCAAAATCCATACTAAATCTAAGAATTTCTCAGAGATTTATGCACTGCTAAATAGCCCTTTAAATTACCTTTCATTTGAGTATAATATTGAGTGAAAACAAAATTTTCGATTTTTTGCAAAAAATCATGATGTATACACTGCCTTTTTTGCCAAAAAATGAAAAAATTTTTTTCACTCAATATTATACTCAAACGAAAGGTAGAACTAAGAGCATCTAATAAAACTACTTTTCACTGCGAAATTCCTTGTAGTTTCTAAGATAATGATGATTATGGAGGATCGACAATGGAATTTTTTATACATTTTAATGCAAAATCCATACTAAATCTAAGAATTTCTCAGAGATTTATGCACTGATAAATAGCCCTTTAAATTACCTTTCATTTGAGTATAATGTTGGGTGAAAACAAAATTTTCGATTTTTTGCAAAAAATCATGATGTATACACTGCCTTTTTTGCCAAAAAATGAAAAATTTTTTTTCACTCAATATTATACTCAAACGTAAGGTAGAACTAAGAGCATCTAATAAAACTACTTTTCACTGCGAAATTCCTTGTAGTTTCTAAGATAATGATGATTATGGAGGATCGACAATGGAATTTTTTATACATTTTAATGCAAAATCCATACTAAATCTAAGAATTTCTCAGAGATTTATGCACTGATAAATAGCCCTTTAAATTACCTTTCATTTGAGTATAATGTTGGGTGAAAACAAAATTTTCGATTTTTTGCAAAAAATCATGATGTATACACTGCCTTTTTTGCCAAAAAATGAAAAATTTTTTTTTCACTCAATATTATACTCAAACGAAAGGTAGAACTAAGAGCATCGAATAAAACTACTTTTCACTGCGAAATTCCTTGTAGTTTCTAAGATAATGATGATTATGGAGGATCGACAATGGAATTTTTTATACATTTTAATGCAAAATCCATACTAAATCTAAGAATTTCTCAGAGATTTATGCACTGCTAAATAGCCCTTTAAATTACCTTTCATTTGAGTATAATATTGAGTGAAAACAAAATTTTCGATTTTTTGCAAAAAATCATGATGTATACACTGCCTTTTTTGCCAAAAAATTAAAATTTTTTTTTTCACTCAATATTATACTCAAACGAAAGGTAGAACTAAGAGCATCTAATAAAACTACTTTTCACTGCGAAATTCCTTGTAGTTTCTAAGATAATGATGATTATGGAGGATCGACAATGGAATTTTTTATACATTTTAATGCAAAATCCATACTAAATCTAAGAATTTCTCAGAGATTTATGCACTGCTAAATAGCCCTTTAAATTACCTTTCATTTGAGTATAATATTGAGTGAAAACAAAATTTTCGATTTTTTGCAAAAAATCATGATGTATACACTGCCTTTTTTGCCAAAAAATGAAAAAAATTTTTTCACTCAATATTATACTCAAACGAAAGGTAGAACTAAGAGCATCTAATAAAACTACTTTTCACTGCGAAATTCCTTGTAGTTTCTAAGATAATGATGATTATGGAGGATCGACAATGGAATTTTTTATACATTTTAATGCAAAATCCATACTAAATCTAAGAATTTCTCAGAGATTTATGCACTGCTAAATATCCCTTTAAATTACCTTTCATTTGAGTATAATATTGAGTGAAAACAAAATTTTCGATTTTTTGCAAAAAATCATGATGTATACACTGCCTTTTTTGCCAAAAAATGAAAAATTTTTTTTTCACTCAATATTATACTCAAACGAAAGGTAGAACTAAGAGCATCTAATAAAACTACTTTTCACTGCGAAATTCCTTGTAGTTTCTAAGATAATGATGATTATGGAGGATCGACAATGGAATTTTTTATACATTTTAATGCAAAATCTATACTAAATCTAAGAATTTCTCAGAGATTTATGCACTGCTAAATAGCCCTTTAAATTACCTTTCATTTGAGTATAATATTGAGTGAAAACAAAATTTTCGATTTTTTGCAAAAAATCATGATGTATACACTGCCTTTTTTGCCAAAAAATGAAAAAATTTTTTTCACTCAATATTATACTCAAACGAAAGGTAGAACTAAGAGCATCTAATAAAACTACTTTTCACTGCGAAATTCCTTGTAGTTTCTAAGATAATGATGATTATGGAGGATCGACAATGGAATTTTTTATACATTTTAATGCAAAATCCATACTAAATCTAAGAATTTCTCAGAGATTTATGCACTGCTAAATAGCCCTTTAAATTACCTTTCATTTGAGTATGATATTGAGTGAAAACAATTTTTCGATTTTTTGCAAAAAATCATGATGTATACACTGCCTTTTTTGCCAAAAAATGAAAAAATTTTTTTTCACTCAATATTATACTCAAACGAAAGGTAGAACTAAGAGCATCTAATAAAACTACTTTTCACTGCGAAATTCCTTGTAGTTTCTAAGATAATGATGATTATGGAGGATCGACAATGGAATTTTTTATACATTTTAATGCAAAATCCATACTAAATCTAAGAATTTCTCAGAGATTTATGCACTGCTAAATAGCCCTTTAAATTACCTTTCATTTGAGTATAATATTGAGTGAAAACAAAACTTTCGATTTTTTGCAAAAAATCATGATGTATACACTGCCTTTTTTGCCAAAAAATGAAAAAAATTTTTTTCACTCAATATTATACTCAAACGAAAGGTAGAACTAAGAGCATCTAATAAAACTACTTTTCACTGCGAAATTCCTTGTAGTTTCTAAGATAATGATGATCGACAATGGAGGATCGACAATGGAATTTTTTATACATTTTAATGCAAAATCCATACTAAATCTAAGAATTTCTCAGAGATTTATGCACTGCTAAATAGCCCTTTGAATTACCTTTCATTTGAGTATAATATTGAGTGAAAACAAAATTTTCGATTTTTTGCAAAAAATCATGATGTATACACTGCCTTTTTTGCCAAAAATGAAAAAAATTTTTTTCACTCAATATTATACTCAAACGAAAGGTAGAACTAAGAGCATCTAATAAAACTACTTTTCACTGCGAAATTCCTTTTAGTTTCTAAGATAATGATGATTATGGAGGATCGACAATGGAATTTTTTATACATTTTAATGCAAAATCCATACTAAATCTAAGAATTTCTCAGAGATTTATGCACTGCTAAATATCCCTTTAAATTACCTTTCATTTGAGTATGATATTGAGTGAAAACAAAATTTTCGATTTTTTGCAAAAAATCATGATGTATACACTGCCTTTTTTGCCAAAAAATGAAAAATTTTTTTTTCACTCAATATTATACTCAAACGAAAGGTAGAACTAAGAGCATCTAATAAAACTACTTTTCACTGCGAAATTCCTTGTAGTTTCTAAGATAATGATGATTATGGAGGATCGACAATGGAATTTTTTATACATTTTAATGCAAAATCCATACTAAATCTAAGAATTTCTCAGAGATTTATGCACTGCTAAATATCCCTTTAAATTACCTTTCATTTGAGTATAATATTGAGTGAAAACAAAATTTTCGATTTTTTGCAAAAAATCATGATGTATACACTGCCTTTTTTGCCAAAAAATGAAAAATTTTTTTTTCACTCAATATTATACTCAAACGAAAGGTAGAACTAAGAGCATCTAATAAAACTACTTTTCACTGCGAAATTCCTTGTAGTTTCTAAGATAATGATGATCGACAATGGAGGATCGACAATGGAATTTTTTATACATTTTAATGCAAAATCCATACTAAATCTAAGAATTTCTCAGAGATTTATGCACTGCTAAATAGCCCTTTGAATTACCTTTCATTTGAGTATAATATTGAGTGAAAACAAAATTTTCGATTTTTTGCAAAAAATCATGATGTATACACTGCCTTTTTTGCCAAAAAATGAAAAAAATTTTTTTCACTCAATATTATACTCAAACGAAAGGTAGAACTAAGAGCATCTAATAAAACTACTTTTCACTGCGAAATTCCTTGTAGTTTCTAAGATAATGATGATTATGGAGGATCGACAATGGAATTTTTTATACATTTTAATGCAAAATCCATACTAAATCTAAGAATTTCTCAGAGATTTATGCACTGCTAAATATCCCTTTAAATTACCTTTCATTTGAGTATGATATTGAGTGAAAACAAAATTTTCGATTTTTTGCAAAAAATCATGATGTATACACTGCCTTTTTTGCCAAAAAATTAAAATTTTTTTTTTCACTCAATATTATACTCAAACGAAAGGTAGAACTAAGAGCATCTAATAAAACTACTTTTCACTGCGAAATTCCTTTTAGTTTCTAAGATAATGATGATTATGGAGGATCGACAATGGAATTTTTTATACATTTTAATGCAAAATCCATACTAAATCTAAGAATTTCTCAGAGATTTATGCACTGCTAAATATCCCTTTAAATTACCTTTCATTTGAGTATGATATTGAGTGAAAACAAAATTTTCGATTTTTTGCAAAAAATCATGATGTATACACTGCCTTTTTTGCCAAAAAATGATAAATTTTTTTTTCACTCAATATTATACTCAAACGAAAGGTAGAACTAAGAGCATCTAATAAAACTACTTTTCACTGCGAAATTCCTTGTAGTTTCTAAGATAATGATGATTATGGAGGATCGACAATGGAATTTTTTATACATTTTAATGCAAAATCCATACTAAATCTAAGAATTTCTCAGAGATTTATGCACTGCTAAATATCCCTTTAAATTACCTTTCATTTGAGTATAATATTGAGTGAAAACAAAATTTTCGATTTTTTGCAAAAAATCATGATGTATACACTGCCTTTTTTGCCAAAAAATGAAAAATTTTTTTTTCACTCAATATTATACTCAAACGAAAGGTAGAACTAAGAGCATCTAATAAAACTACTTTTCACTGCGAAATTCCTTGTAGTTTCTAAGATAATGATGATCGACAATGGAGGATCGACAATGGAATTTTTTATACATTTTAATGCAAAATCCATACTAAATCTAAGAATTTCTCAGAGATTTATGCACTGCTAAATAGCCCTTTGAATTACCTTTCATTTGAGTATAATATTGAGTGAAAACAAAATTTTCGATTTTTTGCAAAAAATCATGATGTATACACTGCCTTTTTTGCCAAAAAATGAAAAAAATTTTTTTCACTCAATATTATACTCAAACGAAAGGTAGAACTAAGAGCATCTAATAAAACTACTTTTCACTGCGAAATTCCTTGTAGTTTCTAAGATAATGATGATTATGGAGGATCGACAATGGAATTTTTTATACATTTTAATGCAAAATCCATACTAAATCTAAGAATTTCTCAGAGATTTATGCACTGCTAAATATCCCTTTAAATTACCTTTCATTTGAGTATGATATTGAGTGAAAACAAAATTTTCGATTTTTTGCAAAAAATCATGATGTATACACTGCCTTTTTTGCCAAAAAATTAAAATTTTTTTTTTCACTCAATATTATACTCAAACGAAAGGTAGAACTAAGAGCATCTAATAAAACTACTTTTCACTGCGAAATTCCTTGTAGTTTCTAAGATAATGATGATTATGGAGGATCGACAATGGAATTTTTTATACATTTTAATGCAAAATCCATACTAAATCTAAGAATTTCTCAGAGATTTATGCACTGCTAAATAGCCCTTTAAATTACCTTTCATTTGAGTATAATATTGAGTGAAAACAAAATTTTCGATTTTTTGCAAAAAATCATGATGTATACACTGCCTTTTTTGCCAAAAAATGAAAAATTTTTTTTTCACTCAATATTATACTCAAACGAAAGGTAGAACTAAGAGCATCGAATAAAACTACTTTTCACTGCGAAATTCCTTGTAGTTTCTAAGATAATGATGATTATGGAGGATCGACAATGGAATTTTTTATACATTTTAATGCAAAATCCATACTAAATCTAAGAATTTCTCAGAGATTTATGCACTGCTAAATATCCCTTTAAATTACCTTTCATTTGAGTATAATATTGAGTGAAAACAAAATTTTCGATTTTTTGCAAAAAATCATGATGTATACACTGCCTTTTTTGCCAAAAAATGAAAAATTTTTTTTTCACTCAATATTATACTCAAACGAAAGGTAGAACTAAGAGCATCGAATAAAACTACTTTTCACTGCGAAATTCCTTGTAGTTTCTAAGATAATGATGATTATGGAGGATCGACAATGGAATTTTTTATACATTTTAATGCAAAATCCATACTAAATCTAAGAATTTCTCAGAGATTTATGCACTGCTAAATAGCCCTTTAAATTACCTTTCATTTGAGTATAATATTGAGTGAAAACAAAATTTTCGATTTTTTGCAAAAAATCATGATGTATACACTGCCTTTTTTGCCAAAAAATGAAAAAATTTTTTTCACTCAATATTATACTCAAACGAAAGGTAGAACTAAGAGCATCTAATAAAACTACTTTTCACTGCGAAATTCCTTGTAGTTTCTAAGATAATGATGATTATGGAGGATCGACAATGGAATTTTTTATACATTTTAATGCAAAATCCATACTAAATCTAAGAATTTCTCAGAGATTTATGCACTGATAAATAGCCCTTTAAATTACCTTTCATTTGAGTATAATGTTGGGTGAAAACAAAATTTTCGATTTTTTGCAAAAAATCATGATGTATACACTGCCTTTTTTGCCAAAAAATGAAAAATTTTTTTTCACTCAATATTATACTCAAACGTAAGGTAGAACTAAGAGCATCTAATAAAACTACTTTTCACTGCGAAATTCCTTGTAGTTTCTAAGATAATGATGATTATGGAGGATCGACAATGGAATTTTTTATACATTTTAATGCAAAATCCATACTAAATCTAAGAATTTCTCAGAGATTTATGCACTGCTAAATATCCCTTTAAATTACCTTTCATTTGAGTATAATATTGAGTGAAAACAAAATTTTCGATTTTTTGCAAAAAATCATGATGTATACACTGCCTTTTTTGCCAAAAAATGAAAAATTTTTTTTTCACTCAATATTATACTCAAACGAAAGGTAGAACTAAGAGCATCTAATAAAACTACTTTTCACTGCGAAATTCCTTGTAGTTTCTAAGATAATGATGATCGACAATGGAGGATCGACAATGGAATTTTTTATACATTTTAATGCAAAATCCATACTAAATCTAAGAATTTCTCAGAGATTTATGCACTGCTAAATAGCCCTTTGAATTACCTTTCATTTGAGTATAATATTGAGTGAAAACAAAATTTTCGATTTTTTGCAAAAAATCATGATGTATACACTGCCTTTTTTGCCAAAAAATGAAAAAAAATTTTTTCACTCAATATTATACTCAAACGAAAGGTAGAACTAAGAGCATCTAATAAAACTACTTTTCACTGCGAAATTCCTTGTAGTTTCTAAGATAATGATGATTATGGAGGATCGACAATGGAATTTTTTATACATTTTAATGCAAAATCCATACTAAATCTAAGAATTTCTCAGAGATTTATGCACTGCTAAATAGCCCTTTAAATTACCTTTCATTTGAGTATAATATTGAGTGAAAACAAAATTTTCGATTTTTTGCAAAAAATCATGATGTATACACTGCCTTTTTTGCCAAAAAATGAAAAATTTTTTTTTCACTCAATATTATACTCAAACGAAAGGTAGAACTAAGAGCATCGAATAAAACTACTTTTCACTGCGAAATTCCTTGTAGTTTCTAAGATAATGATGATTATGGAGGATCGACAATGGAATTTTTTATACATTTTAATGCAAAATCCATACTAAATCTAAGAATTTCTCAGAGATTTATGCACTGCTAAATATCCCTTTAAATTACCTTTCATTTGAGTATAATATTGAGTGAAAACAAAATTTTCGATTTTTTGCAAAAAATCATGATGTATACACTGCCTTTTTTGCCAAAAAATGAAAAATTTTTTTTTCACTCAATATTATACTCAAACGAAAGGTAGAACTAAGAGCATCTAATAAAACTACTTTTCACTGCGAAATTCCTTGTAGTTTCTAAGATAATGATGATCGACAATGGAGGATCGACAATGGAATTTTTTATACATTTTAATGCAAAATCCATACTAAATCTAAGAATTTCTCAGAGATTTATGCATTGCTAAATAGCCCTTTGAATTACCTTTCATTTGAGTATAATATTGAGTGAAAACAAAATTTTCGATTTTTTGCAAAAAATCATGATGTATACACTGCCTTTTTTGCCAAAAAATGAAAAAAATTTTTTTCACTCAATATTATACTCAAACGAAAGGTAGAACTAAGAGCATCTAATAAAACTACTTTTCACTGCGAAATTCCTTGTAGTTTCTAAGATAATGATGATTATGGAGGATCGACAATGGAATTTTTTATACATTTTAATGCAAAATCCATACTAAATCTAAGAATTTCTCAGAGATTTATGCACTGCTAAATATCCCTTTAAATTACCTTTCATTTGAGTATGATATTGAGTGAAAACAAAATTTTCGATTTTTTGCAAAAAATCATGATGTATACACTGCCTTTTTTGCCAAAAAATTAAAATTTTTTTTTCACTCAATATTATACTCAAACGAAAGGTAGAACTAAGAGCATCTAATAAAACTACTTTTCACTGCGAAATTCCTTGTAGTTTCTAAGATAATGATGATTATGGAGGATCGACAATGGAATTTTTTATACATTTTAATGCAAAATCCATACTAAATCTAAGAATTTCTCAGAGATTTATGCACTGCTAAATAGCCCTTTAAATTACCTTTCATTTGAGTATAATATTGAGTGAAAACAAAATTTTCGATTTTTTGCAAAAAATCATGATGTATACACTGAATGCAAAATCTATACTAAATCTAAGAATTTCTCAGAGATTTATGCACTGCTAAATAGCCCTTTAAATTACCTTTCATTTGAGTATAATATTGAGTGAAAACAAAATTTTCGATTTTTTGCAAAAAATCATGATGTATACACTGCCTTTTTTGCCAAAAAATGAAAAAATTTTTTTCACTCACACTGCCTTTTTTGCCAAAAAATGAAAAATTTTTTTTTCACTCAATATTATACTCAAACGAAAGGTAGAACTAAGAGCATCTAATAAAACTACTTTTCACTGCGAAATTCCTTGTAGTTTCTAAGATAATGATGATTATGGAGGATCGACAATGGAATTTTTTATACATTTTAATGCAAAATCTATACTAAATCTAAGAATTTCTCAGAGATTTATGCACTGCTAAATAGCCCTTTAAATTACCTTTCATTTGAGTATAATATTGAGTGAAAACAAAATTTTCGATTTTTTGCAAAAAATCATGATGTATACACTGCCTTTTTTGCCAAAAAATTAAAAAAAATTTTTTCACTCAATATTATACTCAAACGAAAGGTAGAACTAAGAGCATCTAATAAAACTACTTTTCACTGCGAAATTCCTTGTAGTTTCTAAGATAATGATGATCGACAATGGAGGATCGACAATGGAATTTTTTATACATTTTAATGCAAAATCCATACTAAATCTAAGAATTTCTCAGAGATTTATGCACTGCTAAATAGCCCTTTAAATTACCTTTCATTTGAGTATAATATTGAGTGAAAACAAAATTTTCGATTTTTTGCAAAAAATCATGATGTATACACTGCCTTTTTTGCCAAAAAATGAAAAAAATTTTTTCACTCAATATTATACTCAAACGAAAGGTAGAACTAAGAGCATCTAATAAAACTACTTTTCACTGCGAAATTCCTTGTAGTTTCTAAGATAATGATGATTATGGAGGATCGACAATGGAATTTTTTATACATTTTAATGCAAAATCCATACTAAATCTAAGAATTTCTCAGAGATTTATGCACTGCTAAATATCCCTTTAAATTACCTTTCATTTGAGTATGATATTGAGTGAAAACAAAATTTTCGATTTTTTGCAAAAAATCTGCCTGACACTGCCTTTTTTGCCAAAAAATTAAAATTTTTTTTTTCACTCAATATTATACTCAAACGAAAGGTAGAACTAAGAGCATCTAATAAAACTACTTTTCACTGCGAAATTCCTTGTAGTTTCTAAGATAATGATGATTATGGAGGATCGACAATGGAATTTTTTATACATTTTAATGCAAAATCCATACTAAATCTAAGAATTTCTCAGAGATTTATGCACTGCTAAATATCCCTTTAAATTACCTTTCATTTGAGTACAATATTGAGTGAAAACAAAATTTTCGATTTTTTGCAAAAAATCATGATGTATACACTGCCTTTTTTGCCAAAAAATGAAAAATTTTTTTTCACTCAATATTATACTCAAACGAAAGGTAGAACTAAGAGCATCTAATAAAACTACTTTTCACTGCGAAATTCCTTGTAGTTTCTAAGATAATGATGATTATGGAGGATCGACAATGGAATTTTTTATACATTTTGATGCAAAATCCATACTAAATCTAAGAATTTCTCAGAGATTTATGCACTGCTAAATAGCCCTTTAAATTACCTTTCATTTGAGTATAATATTGAGTGAAAACAATTTTTCGATTTTTTGCAAAAAATCATGATGTATACACTGCCTTTTTTGCCAAAAAATGAAAAAATTTTTTTTCACTCAATATTATACTCAAACGAAAGGTAGAACTAAGAGCATCTAATAAAACTACTTTTCACTGCGAAATTCCTTGTAGTTTCTAAGATAATGATGATTATGGAGGATCGACAATGGAATTTTTTATACATTTTAATGCAAAATCCATACTAAATCTAAGAATTTCTCAGAGATTTATGCACTGCTAAATAGCCCTTTAAATTACCTTTCATTTGAGTATAATATTGAGTGAAAACAAAATTTTCGATTTTTTGCAAAAAATCATGATGTATACACTGCCTTTTTTGCCAAAAAATGAAAAAATTTTTTTTCACTCAATATTATACTCAAACGAAAGGTAGAACTAAGAGCATCTAATAAAACTACTTTTCACTGCGAAATTCCTTGTAGTTTGCCAAAAAATGAAAAATTTTTTTTTCACTCAATATTATACTCAAACGAAAGGTAGAACTAAGAGCATCTAATAAAACTACTTTTCACTGCGAAATTCCTTGTAGTTTCTAAGATAATGATGATTATGGAGGATCGACAATGGAATTTTTTATACATTTTAATGCAAAATCCATACTAAATCTAAGAATTTCTCAGAGATTTATGCACTGCTAAATAGCCCTTTAAATTACCTTTCATTTGAGTATAATATTGAGTGAAAACAAAATTTTCGATTTTTTGCAAAAAATCATGATGTACACACTGCCTTTTTTGCCAAAAAATGAAAAAATTTTTTTTCACTCAATATTATACTCAAACGAAAGGTAGAACTAAGAGCATCTAATAAAACTACTTTTCACTGCGAAATTCCTTGTAAAGGGTGTCCCAAGAAGAACGCAATTTTTAAATTTTAAATAAAACACAGATATTTAAAAAAAAATCGTGAAACTTTATTATATCGTAAAGTAGACAGAATGAGGTTATGTATGGAACAATATATCGTGCAGATGGCCGCCGCGGCTTTGCTGGCATGCACGCGATCTTTTAATGAAATTTTCAATGACCGTTTTGCATGAATGCTGCGGTATTTCATTAATGCAGCGTCCAATTTCGTCTTTTAAGGCTTGAGTCGTCGTCGGCTTATTCGCGTAAACCATCGACTTCAAAAAACCCCAAAGAAAAAAATCGAATGGTGTTAAATCGCACGATCTAGGCGGCCAATTCTGATCTCCAAAACGCGAAATAACACGACCGGGAAATGACTGATGCAGCAATTGAATTGTTTCTCTGGCTGTATGACATGTGGCGCCGTCTTGTTGGAACCACATGCCCTCCACATTCATTTCTTCAATTCTAGGCAAGAAAAAACTGGTTATCATTTCACGATACCGAACACCATTGACTGTTTGCGCTTGACCTGCCTCATTTTCATAAAAAAAAGGTCCAATGATTCCTCCAGCCCAAAAACCACACCACACAGTGACACGTTGAGGATGCATTTGCTTCTCGTGAATCACTCGAGGATTTTCCTCACCCCAAATGCGACAATTCTGCCTATTGACGAAGCCATCAAGATGAAAATGGGCCTCGTCACTGAAGATGATTTTATCGGCAAAATCAGCAGTTTCATGTTGTCTCTCCAATACCCAATTAACGAACTCCCTTCGCTGTCCATGGTCAGCTGGCTTCAGTTCCTGAGTCAATTGAACTTTGTATGCATGAAGATGCAAATCTTTCGTCAAAATTCGCTGCAAAGTGGATTTGGAGACACCAATTTGCTGAGCTCGGTGTCGAATTGAGGTGGATGGAGTTTGAGCGACATCATCACGTGCAGCTGCGAGATTTTCGGTCGATCGACCTGGTCGATGGCGCGTTGTTGTCTTTACATCACTAACAGACCCAGTTTCGGCAAATTTATCCATTCATCTCTTTACAGTTGACTCTTTTGGAGCATTATTGTGACCCCAAATTGATCGCAATTTGCGAACTGTAGCCGCAAAACTTTCACCATTTTGGTAAAACAATTTCACAATGAGAATGCGTTGTTCATTCGTGTAGCGCTCCATTTTTACTAACCTCGTACCTTCTACTAGCAAACAATAACAATTGTTCAAATGTCAAACAATGACACTTCGAATGTTGCCAGATTTAAAAAATGCGTTCTTCTTGGGACACCCTTTAGTTTCTAAGATAATGATGATTATGGAGGATCGACAATGGAATTTTTTATACATTTTAATGCAAAATCCATACTAAATCTGAGAATTTCTCAGAGATTTATGCACTGCTAAATAGCCCTTTAAATTACCTTTAATTTGAGTATAGTATTGAGTGAAATCAAAATTTTCGATTTTTTGCAAAAATCATGATGTATACACTGCCTTTTTTGCCAAAAAATTAAAAAAATTTTTTTCACTCCATATTATACTCAAACGAAAGGTAGAACTAAGAGCATCTAATAAAACTACTTTTTACTGCGAAATTCCTTGTAGTTTCTAAGATAATGATGATTATGGAGGATCGACAATGGAATTTTTTATACATTTTAATGCAAAATCCATACTAAATCTAAGAATTTCTCAGAGATTTACCTTTTATTTGAGTATAATATTGAGTGAAAACAAAATTTTCGATTTTTTGCAAAAAATCATGATGCCTTATTTGCCAAAAAATGAAAAAAAATTTTTCACTCAATATTATACTCAAATGAAAGGTAGAACTAAGAGCATCTAATAAAACTACTTTTCACTGCGAAATTCCTTGTAGTTTCTAAGATAATGATGATTATGGAGGATCGACAATGGAATTTTTTATACATTTTAATGCAAAATCCATACTAAATCTAAGAATTTCTCAGAGATTTATGCACTGCTAAACAGCCCTTTAAATCACCTTTCATTTGAGTATAATGTTGAGTGAAAACAAAATTTTCGATTTTTTTTGCAAAAAATCCTTTTTTGCCAAAAAATGAAAAAAATTTTTTTCACTCAATATTATACTCAAACGAAAGGTAGAACTAAGAGCATCTAATAAAACTACTTTTCACTGCGAAATTCCTTGTAGTTTCTAAGATAATGATGATTATGGAGGATCGACAATGGAATTTTTTATACATTTTAATGCAAAATCCATACTAAATCTAAGAATTTCTCAGAGATTTATGCACTGCTAAATAGCCCTTTAAATTACCTTTCATTTGAGTATAGTATTGAGTGAAAACAAAATTTTCGATTTTTTGCAAAAATCATGATGTACACTGCCTTTTTTGCCAAAAAATGAAAAAATTTTTTTTCACTCAATATTATACTCAAACGAAAGGTAGAACTAAGAGCATCTAATAAAACTACTTTTCACTGCGAAATTCCTTGTAGTTTCTAAGATAATGATGATTATGGAGGATCGACAATGGAATTTTTTATACATTTTAATGCAAAATCCATACTAAATCTAAGAATTTCTCAGAGATTTATGCACTGCTAAATAGCCCTTTAAATTACCTTTCATTTGAGTATAATGTTGAGTGAAAACAAAATTTTCGATTTTTTGCAAAAAATCATGATGTATATACACTGCCTTTTTTGCCAAAAAATGAAAAAATTTTTTTTCACTCAATATTATACTCAAACGTAAGGTAGAACTAAGAGCATCTAATAAAACTACTTTTCACTGCGAAATTCCTTGTAGTTTCTAAGATAATGATGATTATGGAGGATCGACAATGGAATTTTTTATACATTTTAATGCAAAATCCATACTAAATCTAAGAATTTCTCAGAGATTTATGCACTGCTAAATAGCCCTTTAAATTACCTTTCATTTGAGTATAATGTTGAGTGAAAACAAAATTTTCGATTTTTTGCAAAAAATCATGATGTATACACTGCCTTTTTTGCCAAAAAATGAAAAAATTTTTTTTCACTCAATATTATACTCAAACGTAAGGTAGAACTAAGAGCATCTAATAAAACTACTTTTCACTGCGAAATTCCTTGTAGTTTCTAAGATAATGATGATTATGGAGGATCGACAATGGAATTTTTTACATTTTAATGCAAAATCCATACTAAATCTAAGAATTTCTCAGAGATTTATGCACTGATAAATAGCCCTTTAAATTACCTTTCATTTGAGTATAATGTTGAGTGAAAACAAAATTTTCGATTTTTTGCAAAAAATCATGATGTATACACTGCCTTTTTTGCCAAAAAATGAAAAATTTTTTTTTCACTCAATATTATACTCAAACGTAAGGTAGAACTAAGAGCATCTAATAAAACTACTTTTCACTGCGAAATTCCTTGTAGTTTCTAAGATAATGATGATTATGGAGGATCGACAATGGAATTTTTTACATTTTAATGCAAAATCCATACTAAATCTAAGAATTTCTCAGAGATTTATGCACTGCTAAATAGCCCTTTAAATTACCTTTCATTTGAGTATAATGTTGAGTGGAAACAAAATTTTCGATTTTTTTTGCAAAAAATCCTTTTTTTGCCAAAAAATTAAAAAATTTTTTTTCACTCAATATTATACTCAAACGAAAGGTAGAACTAAGAGCATCTAATAAAACTACTTTTCACTGCGAAATTCCTTGTAGTTTCTAAGATAATGATGATTATGGAGGATCGACAATGGAATTTTTTATACATTTTAATGCAAAATCCATACTAAATCTAAGAATTTCTCAGAGATTTATGCACTGCTAAATAGCCCTTTAAATTACCTTTCATTTGAGTATAATGTTGAGTGAAAACAAAATTTTCGATTTTTTTTGCAAAAAATCCTTTTTTGCCAAAAAATGAAAAAAATTTTTTTCACTCAATATTATACTCAAACGAAAGGTAGAACTAAGAGCATCTAATAAAACTACTTTTCACTGCGAAATTCCTTGTAGTTTCTAAGATAATGATGATTATGGAGGATCGACAATGGAATTTTTTATACATTTTAATGCAAAATCCATACTAAATCTAAGAATTTCTCAGCGATTTATGCACTGCTAAATAGCCCTTTAAATTACCTTTCATTTGAGTATAATGTTGAGTGAAAACAAAATTTTCGATTTTTTTTGCAAAAAATCCTTTTTTGCCAAAAAATGAAAAAAATTTTTTTCACTCAATATTATACTCAAACGAAAGGTAGAACTAAGAGCATCTAATAAAACTACTTTTCACTGCGAAATTCCTTGTAGTTTCTAAGATAATGATGATTATGGAGGATCGACAATGAAATTTTTTATACATTTTAATGCAAAATCCATACTAAATCTAAGAATTTCTCAGAGATTTACCTTTTATTTGAGTATAATATTGAGTGAAAACAAAATTTTCGATTTTTTGCAAAAAATCATGATGCCTTATTTGCCAAAAAATGAAAAAAAATTTTTCACTCAATATTATACTCAAATGAAAGGTAGAACTAAGAGCATCTAATAAAACTACTTTTCACTGCGAAATTCCTTGTAGTTTCTAAGATAATGATGATTATGGAGGATCGACAATGGAATTTTTTATACATTTTAATGCAAAATCCATACTAAATCTAAGAATTTCTCAGAGATTTATGCACTGCTAAATAGCCCTTTAAATCACCTTTCATTTGAGTATAATGTTGAGTGAAAACAAAATTTTCGATTTTTTTTGCAAAAAATCCTTTTTTGCCAAAAAATGAAAAAAATTTTTTTCACTCAATATTATACTCAAACGAAAGGTAGAACTAAGAGCATCTAATAAAACTACTTTTCACTGCGAAATTCCTTGTAGTTCCTAAGATAATGATGATTATGGAGGATCGACAATGGAATTTTTTATACATTTTAATGCAAAATCCATACTAAATCTAAGAATTTCTCAGAGATTTATGCACTGCTAAATAGCCCTTTAAATTACCTTTCATTTGAGTATAGTATTGAGTGAAAACAAAATTTTCGATTTTTTGCCAAAAAATGAAAAAATTTTTTTTCACTCAATATTATACTCAAACGAAAGGTAGAACTAAGAGCATCTAATAAAACTACTTTTCACTGCGAAATTCCTTGTAGTTTCTAAGATAATGATGATTATGGAGGATCGACAATGGAATTCATTCATTCATTTGAGTATAATGTTGAGTGAAAACAAAATTTTCGATTTTTTGCAAAAAATCATGATGTATATACACTGCCTTTTTTGCCAAAAAATGAAAAAATTTTTTTTCACTCAATATTATACTCAAACGTAAGGTAGAACTAAGAGCATCTAATAAAACTACTTTTCACTGCGAAATTCCTTGTAGTTTCTAAGATAATGATGATTATGGAGGATCGACAATGGAATTTTTTATACATTTTAATGCAAAATCCATACTAAATCTAAGAATTTCTCAGAGATTTATGCACTGCTAAATAGCCCTTTAAATTACCTTTCATTTGAGTATAATGTTGAGTGAAAACAAAATTTTCGATTTTTTGCAAAAAATCATGATGTATACACTGCCTTTTTTGCCAAAAAATGAAAAAATTTTTTTTCACTCAATATTATACTCAAACGTAAGGTAGAACTAAGAGCATCTAATAAAACTACTTTTCACTGCGAAATTCCTTGTAGTTTCTAAGATAATGATGATTATGGAGGATCGACAATGGAATTTTTTACATTTTAATGCAAAATCCATACTAAATCTAAGAATTTCTCAGAGATTTATGCACTGCTAAATAGCCCTTTAAATTACCTTTCATTTGAGTATAATGTTGAGTGAAAACAAAATTTTCGATTTTTTTTGCAAAAAATCCTTTTTTTGCCAAAAAATTAAAAAATTTTTTTTCACTCAATATTATACTCAAACGAAAGGTAGAACTAAGAGCATCTAATAAAACTACTTTTCACTGCGAAATTCCTTGTAGTTTCTAAGATAATGATGATTATGGAGGATCGACAATGGAATTTTTTATACATTTTAATGCAAAATCCGTACTAAATCTAAGAATTTCTCAGAGATTTATGCACTGCTAAATAGCCCTTTAAATTACCTTTCATTTGAGTATAATGTTGAGTGAAAACAAAATTTTCGATTTTTTTTGCAAAAAATCCTTTTTTGCCAAAAAATGAAAAAAATTTTTTTCACTCAATATTATACTCAAACGAAAGGTAGAACTAAGAGCATCTAATAAAACTACTTTTCACTGCGAAATTCCTTGTAGTTTCTAAGATAATGATGATTATGGAGGATCGACAATGGAATTTTTTATACATTTTAATGCAAAATCCATACTAAATCTAAGAATTTCTCAGCGATTTATGCACTGCTAAATAGCCCTTTAAATTACCTTTCATTTGAGTATAATGTTGAGTGAAAACAAAATTTTCGATTTTTTTTGCAAAAAATCCTTTTTTGCCAAAAAATGAAAAAAAATTTTTTCACTCAATATTATACTCAAACGAAAGGTAGAACTAAGAGCATCTAATAAAACTACTTTTCACTGCGAAATTCCTTGTAGTTTCTAAGATAATGATGATTATGGAGGATCGACAATAAAATTTTTTATACATTTTAATGCAAAATCCATACTAAATCTAAGAATTTCTCAGAGATTTATGCACTGCCAAATAGCCCTTTAAATTACCTTTCATTTGAGTATAATGTTGAGTGAAAACAAAATTTTCGATTTTTTTTTGCAAAAAATCCTTTTTTGCCAAAAAATGAAAAAATTTTTTTCACTCAATATTATACTCAAACGAAAGGTAGAACTAAGAGCATCTAATAAAACTACTTTTCACTGCGAAATTCCTTGTAGTTTCTAAGATAATGATGATCGACAATGGAGGATCGACAATGGAATTTTTTATACATTTTAATGCAAAATCCATACTAAATCTAAGAATTTCTCAGAGATTTATGCACTGCTAAATAGCCCTTTAAATTACCTTTCATTTGAGTATAATATTGAGTGAAAACAAAATTTTCGATTTTTTGCAAAAAATCATGATGTATACACTGCCTTTTTTGCCAAAAAATGAAAAATTTTTTTTCACTCAATATTATACTCAAACGATATATATATATATATATATATATATATATATATATATATATATATATATATATATATATATATATATATATATATATAGACATTTTGTTACTTTGGAGACTGTCCTTAAACTTTTCGTTATTCTACTGTTTACACTGAAGACATTTTACTGGATACAGCGCATATTATAGGGACTTTTTTGGCTGTATATACAGATGTCTTCAAAGTATGGGCAATGAATATATATATATATATATATATATATATATATATATATATATATATTTATATATATGTACACAGCGCATGTTGCGGGGACGGTTTTTCGTTTCACAGGTTACTATGAAGACATTTTGATTATTTGGAAACTGACCTCAAACTTTACATTAATCTTCTATATACACTGAAGACATTTTACTGGGTACAGCGCATATTATAGGGACTTTTTTGGCTTCAAAGTATGCATAATGAATATATATATATATATATATATATATATATATATATATATATATATCTTTATATATATAATTCTCCTGTACGTGTGTTAGTGACTGCACTCCTCCTTAACGGCTGGGCCGATTTCGATGAAATTTGTTGTGTCTGTTTTATTTGATCCCTGAATGGTTTAGATTCACAATTGACCTATATGGGTACAATGGGCGTGGCACCTCCCATACGAAGTAAAAATGTATTTTTGTATATCTGGAGTACTGTTACAGTGGGAGTCTTCAAACTTTGTGTGAGCTTTTTTTATAATAATACTCATAATCTCCCAAAAAAATGAGTGCCATCCAAGCAATGGGCGTGGCACCTCCTATACGAAGAAAACATTCATTATTGCATATCTGGGGTACTATTAAAGTGGGAGTCTTCAAACTTTGTGTGAGCTTCTTTGATAATAATATTCATAATCTTCCAAAAAATATGGGGGATCCAAGCAATGGGCGTGGCACCTCCCATACGAAGTACAAATTTATTATTGCATATCTGGGGTACTATTATTGTGAGAATATTCAAACTTTGTGCGAGCTACCTAGATAATAATGTAATCCTATTCCTAGGCAGAACAACGTTTGCCGGGTCAGCTAGTATATATATATATTTGATTTTTTTGTTTTATTTCTTTATATATTAAATTTCTTTTTTTTATTAATTCAATTTTTATTTTATCAAAATTGTTTAACGTTTATTTGTTTTAAAGTTACCCGTTAGTTTTTTTTTAATTCTTTGCATTTTTTTTGTCAAACTATTTATGTTTGTAAATTACTAATTATTGTTTTATCATTAGCTTTCGTTAAGTTGAGAGAGAGAGAGAGAGACAAAAACAACAATCATTAACAATTAACTGTCTTTTACATACATGCATTCTAATGATAAAAAGCTTGCAAGGAAAGTACCCCTATATAAACACCACGATTTTGTTGAAATTTACACATATCGCTCATTTACTTCGCGACTCAAGAAACATGATTTTTGAGTTAATGATGCAGAAATATGAGTCACACCACAATTTACAACATATAAAAAAGGTATTGATATCTCTTTTTCTCATTGAGTGGCTACCAAAAAAAAGGAAGGCTGAACTGAAAACTTTAAACGCATTTTCTACTAAATCGATTTTTTTGAGTTATTACAGTATTGATGTAAATGAGTGATATGTGATTTTTTTGACTTGGTGTTTGATATAAATAATGACTATGTTTTAGCATAGAGTTGCCAAATTATTTTAAAAAGTAGCAAAAAAGGCTTTGTGAAATATTTATCAAAATCCTAAATAGTACAAATATCCAAAAAAAATACGCGAAAGCTAAAATTTAATACCAAAAAAAATATATATTTCAATTTGGCAGCCATAGCAGTATACTTTTCCAAACAAGTACCCAAAATGTTTCAAATTTTTACAACAGCAGGTACCAGTACCAGGTACCAGTAAAAAGTTCTCAAAAAGCCTTTTCCACACTAGCATATGGTTCTTGTATTTTAAATACCATTATTGCCTTAAAAATCCATTTTTGAACCTCTTTAAAATTCCGAAGTGGCCAAAAAACCGATAAAGATTAACATTAAATTTTTCTGTTCCATCCCATATACATATTTCATTAAAATCCGATTGTTTCGGTTGAGGTTTTTCCTTGTTTGACTTTTCGCTTTAATAAAGAAAATCTTACTGCTTTTATTACAGTTGGAAAGTTTTGCTTAGTTTTTGTATTGAAAGTTTCCAGTTGGATGTTGCCCTTCAATACAAAAAGTAAGCAAAACTTTCCAATTGTAATAAAAGCCTGATTGCGGTTAGCTTTGTCGATATCAACAGTTAGACATTTTTACTAAAAAGTCGTTAAAAAAACAATTTGTAAAACAATTGTAAAATTTTACAAGCGAGTTCACCTTATATAGGGTCCGCCATCTAACTTTTTTTTTTTCAACTAGTGCTTATTTCGTGACACTTAGCTCATGTCTGATTTGACAGATAATTAGTTTTATCCTTCCGCTGAACGAATATGGTTGTGTATACGCTTGAACAACGCTGGGAAATATTGCGACATTACTCTGAAAATCATGGTAATGTTGCAGAATGTCATCTTTTCAATGTCATCTTTTTAGATGAAGCTTATTTTGATCTTGGCGGGTACGTAAACAAGCAAAATTGTCGCATTTGGGGCACAGAAAACCCGCACGCATACATTGAAAAGCCGATGCACCCAAAACGAGTCACTGTTTGGTGCGGATTTTGGTTCAGAGGCATAATTGGGCCATTTTTCTTCGAAAATGAGCAAGAAGTGGCCGTTACAGTCAATGGCGATCGTTATCGTTGAACGAATTTTTGTTCACAAAAATTAAAGAGGAGGATATTGACAACAATTTGGTTTCAACAGGACGGCGCTACGTGCCACACAACCGAAGCTACACTCGATGTTTTGCGCCCTGTTTTTGAAGATCGCATTATCAGCCGCAGAGCTGATGTCGTTTGGCCACCTCGGAACTGCGATTTGACACCGTTGGACGACTATTATTTGTGGGGTGCCGTCAAAGATAAGTGTTACGCCGACAAGCCAGAGACAATTGACGCTTTAAAGGACAATATTCGTGAAGCCATTGGTGAAATACAGCTGCACACAATCGATAATGTGCTTAAAAATTGAACCGATCGTGTAGGCTACAGCATGGCCAGCCAAGGCAGCCATTTGAATGAAATTATCTTCCATTATTAACCGGAAGGATTGTACTTTCAAATAAAAAAAGAAATTTGAGAAAATATTTAGTAGTTTTTTTTATAGCATTTAAAATAAAAAAAAGTTATTTGGCGGACCCTATACTATGTCCTTTAAATTGTAATAGATTTGCCCACGGAGTTGTATTTATTTATGAATTCAGAAACTACAAGGCAAATTGCAGTGAAAAGTAGTTTTATTGGATGCTCTTAGTATTGCCTTTCATTTGAGTATAATATTGAGTGAAACATTTTTTTTTAATTTTTTGGCAAAAAAGACAGTGTATACATCATCATTTTTTGCAAAAAAATCGAAAATTTTGTTTTCACTCAATATTATACTCAAATGAAAGGTAATTTAAAGGGCTATTTAGCAGTGCATAAATCTCTGCGAAATTCTGAGATTAAGTATGGATTTTGCATTAAAATGCATAAAAAATTCAATTGTCGATCCTTCATAATTACATTATCTCAGAAACTAGAAGGAATTTCGCAGTAATTGGTAGTTTTATTGGATGCTCTTAGTATTGCCTTTCCTTTGAGTATAATATTGAGTGAAAACATTTTTTTAATTTTTTGGCAAAAAAGACAGTGTATACATCATCATTTTCTTTGCAAAACAAAAAAATCGAAAATTTTATTTTCACTCAATACTATACTCAAATGAAAGGTAATTTAAAGGGCTATTTAGCAGTGCATAAATCTCTGCGAAATTCTGAGATTAAGTATGGATTTTGCATTAAAATGCCATAAAATTTTCATAATCGATCCTCCATAATCACTATTTTCTCAGAAACAAAAAGGAATTTCGCAGTGAAAAGTAGTTTTTATGGAATGCTCTTGGAATTTCCTTTCAATGTTTTAATTTTTTGGCAAAAAATCGAAAATTTTGTTTTCACTCAATATTATACTCAAATGAAAGGTAATTTAAAGGCCTATTTCGCAGTGCATAAATTTTTGCGAATTTTTGAGATTTTGTGTGGATTTTGCATTAAAATGCATAAAAAATTCCATAGTCGATCCTCCATAATCATCATTATCTCAAGGAATTTCGAAGTGAAAAATAGTTTTATTGGATGCTCTTAGTAAACGAAGAAATCTATTGTAGGTACAAATTTTGGGCAAAAATTCATACAAGAAGGAAGTTTAAACACAAATGGCATTACTGCCTTAATCTTACCTTGGCATGCTCTACTGCTATTAAAGCTGCCTTTTCTGCCTCTCGTTGTCTTCGCTCTTTCAACTTTAAAGAGAATATAGCTACTGATCTGGCACTCTTTACCAGTTTTTGCTTTAAGCGTGACTTTTTAGCAGCCAATTCAGCAGCTGCAAAGAGAAAAAGTTTAATGAATTAAAAATCTCCTTTAATTTTAATTTTAAAAATTTATATAAATTTTCTTCTTACCCTTGGCTTCATCATCTGTAGTACCACTGGGTGTGGTGGCACTTCCGCTGCTTGTTTTTGTTCCTGGTTGTTGCTGAGATGTTGTTGCTTGATCCTTATCATTCTGTTGTTGTTGTTGTTGCTGCAAAGAAGATGATGATGAATTCGATATGGCACCCACACTAGGTCGGGATGCTGTCGTTGTTGCTGCTGCTTCTGATTTCGTTGATGTTAACCCACTTACACTTACCCCACCCCCTGAGGATGACGAAGAGGCGACTATATGGTGCGCTGTTGATGGTGCTTGTGATGGGATTATTACTTGCTGTTGTTGCTGCTGCTGCTGCTGATGTTGTGGTTTTATGGCCACATTACTCCAGGAAGGTGCCGGCTTTAAAATATCCATCGTGTCTGTATTGCTTTTAAGCTCCTTTTTATGTTTATATTATTGCATTTACAATATTTAACAAATTTATGATGTTGATGATGATGATGACATGATAGTACAAGCAAGTGTAAGATTATCACAGCGCAGAGTGGGCAACAGTAAAAGAAAAAAATAAAGTTGTGTATGATACAAAAAGGATTAAAATTTGTTAATGGGAGTAGGTGCATATTTATAAGGATTGTTTTTCACATTCGTTGAAATTTTGTTTGGTTGGTTGGTTTCGAAAATATTATTGTGGTTTATAAGGGCAAAAGTTATTGGTGCATGTATTTTCATTTAAATTTTTTTCCACATTAATTACATTTTATATTTTTACATATTAAAATTGTTTTTTTTTTGGATATTTGGACAGTTTTTAAGAGTTAATTTTTTTTACATTATTATGCACATTGTATAATTGTTGTGTATTTCCAATATTTGATTGCCGGGCAGCATGAAAAGGATTTAAAAGATAGTTTATTATAGATTTTTGTATTATACAATTTATTTTTAAAAATTATACATAAAGTTGGAAATACATCGAAAGCTAGAAAGCAAAAATTTTGATTTTCAGCATACTTTTTTTTTTGCAAAGTCTTTCATGCAGTGTGCCAATGGACATTGAGTTTTTGCGGATTTTAAATTTACACTTAAAATTTAAATTTATCGTTCCTAAAATAATTAATTTAAAAAACAAAAATATTTGCTATACCTAAACATAAATTTTAGTTTTAAATTAATTTAATACAAAAGTCAGAACTTTATTAACAGATTTCTAATAACAAGGAGAGTTTGTTTGTGGGTTCACAAAGATTTCCAAATTTGTACAATTAAAAAATTTTTGTTAATAAATATGTATATCGGCCGAAATTAGTTTTAAAGTTGTTTGAGACTTTTTTGTGTGCAATTCTTTACTCACATTATTATTTCCTTTAAAATAATCTAAAATACATATTAAATTAATCGAAAATACCATCAAAAAGAGGACTACTGATTTTTGATTATATTCACCCCATTTTGTTGTTTATTTGTAATCATTGCTTAACCCTTTTACCACTAAGACCGTCTACAGAAGGTCATCACTAAAGTGCAATTATATCCAAAGCAATATTTTTGGTGCACTAATCGCCAACGACATTTTTGTCTGTTTGATTTACCTATCGAACAGTGCCGGTTTGAACACGCTCAGTTGAATAGTTTGATAGATACACTCATTTCTGTCAAGATTTCTGTCAAAACAGACACGAAAATTATTTATGATTTTGGTGCCAAATTAAAATTAAGAAAAAAACATACTTTCCAACAGCTCAATCGACTCGAATTTTTTTTGGAAGGAAGCTTCAAGCTGTATTTTGATAATTTGTTGCGTGTTTAATATGCGAAACAAATTTTTTTGTTTGAGTCGAGCTTTTTGTCTTCAGGTTGTCTTTCATTTTTTCTACCTGGCGCTTTCAGGTTAAATTTTTTTGACAAATGGACTTCACATTCGTGCTTTTTAGTCCAGAATCTAGTATCATAACAAAATACCTTGTAATCGACAAAAGTTGTAAAAGCAATCGAAAGTCGTTCAAAATAACCATCAATTTTTAACTGACAAAACGTAGACAAAAAACGATTCTTGTGATTTGTTTTTCAAATTAATTTTTTTTATTTGTATGTAATTTTACAAAACACAACACACACAGATGTATATATTTTTATTTTCTATGTGTCTATCTGTGTATGTTAGAATAATTTCTTATAATTTTTATTGAAATAATTTTGTATATAAACCAGTGCTGTTCAAAAATAAAAATGTAGTTGTGTTCGTGAGAAAATGAGAATTGCACTGTAAGAAATGTTCAATGGGTTAATAGCAGTGCTAGTATCTGAATGAATTTATTTTTTTTTTATTGAAAATATGAAACTGTTAATGTTTTGTTTAAAAGTGTTTTAAAGAAACAAAAATTTAACAAAAATTAAATTTTTAAAAGGAAAAAAAGAAATACATATATACATTAGGGTGTCTTTTTTTATAGTATAAAAAAAAAGGTTGAAGATTTTTTTAATCAATATTAAAGATTTCATTATATTTACATATTAATAAAATATCTTTAAAATGTTGGATTTCTTATGTTATCCTGTCAAAAAAATGCAATGTTTGGAAGGAAAAACACATTCGATCGGAATAAATGAATGAACGATCGAAATCGAATTTTTCAAAACATTTCAACTTTTATATTTTAAAAAAAATGTTTTTTTTTATTAAGTCTATTAAAGATTTTTATAGATCTTCTAGTATCACAAAATATTTTTCGTACATTGCTATTAATTTTTTTCAGTGCATTAAAAAAAAATCAGCATACATCCGCTACACATGTTCACTCGTCGCTGTTTCAGTGACGACTAAAAGCAAGAGCGTAAGAATACATGTGAGTTGAGCAGGGGACAATTGTCCCACGAAATGAACAGCACTGATATAAACAAACTGTTATGGTAAAAAAAAAACAAAAAGGAATTACATGAATTTCTATTTTTAGAAACAGAAAACATAAAAATTTTTATTTAACAGAAAATATCAACTCTTATTGAATGTCTGTAAATTTTTATAGTTTATTTTTTGAATGACTAATTCTAATGGTTAAAAAATATATTTCTATGAATTTCAATTGATTCTTCATTTAGAAACACACTCTACGTATTACTTTTTTAATAAACCACAGTGGGTAACGGAAAATATATTGTGAGTGTATTATATCGGCCAAAATTAGTTTTAAAGTTGTTTAAGACTTTTTGTGTGCAATTCTTGTAATATGTTTAGTATACTATCGGAAATATCTGCAAAATATCTTTCATTTGATATTCCATTTGTATAAAAATAATTTTAGCCATCAAACATAAGATTAAGACAATTAAAATTTTATTTACATCAGAGTGAACCACAAAGCAACCTTCCTTGTAAACTTAAAAAAAATTCCTAAAAACGAATCTGAAAAAATATTATCAAATCGTCTTTCAAAACTGTGAAATTTCTTTTTATAATCCCTTACTCGCAGAAAAAGATATGTTTTAAAATTGCAAAGAAATAATACTTCCAAGTCTCAAAATTATGGAATTAAATTTGAGATAAAATTTATTTTTTCAGTATAAACATGGGGCGAAAGGTTCAAGGAAATTTAAAGGTCCAAGTAAGTCCCGAGAATTGTCTTTTCTTAATTATCCTTTAATATTTAGATTTGTTAAAAAAATTTTACACTAGAAAATTATACTCATACACTCGGAAAAAAAAGGTTAGTAGAAAAATTTTTGTACTGAATTTATCTAAAATAAAATTTCCTTTAATATAAATTTTTTTAAATCCATAAATTTTTCTGATAATTTTAGCAACTCGGTTTTTCTAAAAATTGTAACATGATTTCTGAAATTAGCAACACAAATTTGTAATTACAAAATTTTTACAAAATCTTTAAAAATTTTTGCTACTTAAGGCAATTTAAAGGACCAAGTTAGTCTCGAGAATTGTCATTTTTTAATTATCCTTTAATAATTAGATCTGATAAAAAAAAAATTACAGTTGAAAATTATATTCGTACACTCGGACAAAAAAAGTTAGTGGAAAAATTTGTAAACGTTTTTCAATCCAACTTTACTATTTTTGTAAAAAAAAAAAATAATATTTTCGAATTTTTTTGCTATTAATAATTATTAATTGTTTGAAATAAAATTTCCTTAAATATACATTTTTTTAAAAACTATAAATTTTTCTGCTAATTTAAGCAACTCGGTTCTTCTAAAAATTGTAAAATGACTTCTGAAATTAGCAACACGAATTTCTAATTACAAATTTTTTACAAAATATTTACAAATTTTTGAAAATCGAGTTTTAGCCAAAAAATTTATTCATCAATATCCACATTGAAGGAAATTTTATTTCTAAAAACACTGTAAGGAAAATTTCAACGTACTAAATGACACACGAAACCCCCGAGACACGTAAATTTAATTTTGGGTGGTAGAATTCAGTGGCGAACCCCATTTTGAAGAGTTAGGTCATTTTAACAAGATATTTATTGATTAAATTTTATTGAAAAGACTTTGAAAACTCTTTTGCAATGATTATATTTTTTGATTTTTTTTTTAATTATTTACTATTTATTAAAATTTTTTTCGTTTGCAATCAAAACAAAAAAAATCAAAATTTTGTTCAGAAAATAAAACGGCATAAGAATCATTAAAATCTGTTACAATAATATTACGTATACGTATTGGTGTGTTTTAACACGAATTAAACATATCCCAGTGTATAAATTAATATTAGGGTATCGTAATTTTTTGAACTACAAATAATTATAAATCCTTACCTTCTAGATTAATTTAAAAATAATTGTTATTGTCATTGGAAAAAAATTTTCAAAGTCTTCTCGTTAAAATAAAATCAAAAAATTGTTTGAATTCTACGACCAAAATTAATGCCTAAATTTTGTAAATCCCCTGCGTTTAACGCCTCACCTACACCTCACTTTCTAACACCATCGCGAGTGTAAAAAAAATCGAATTTTATAAATCACTACGTCATTGCGTTGGACTTTTACGTTATCACTTTAATTGTCATATTAAAATAATAGTAAAACATTTTCTTGTTTTATTCCAGAAGGGGTAATTCATTTGAACAACCCCCGAGAAAGTTCCATATTTCACAACACAAATGCTAATAAATTAATTTTGGAAGAGATAAAAATAATTTATAAAATGATTCTCCTCAATATGCATTTATGCATATATGGAATTTATGTTTGCTTTGTTACATTTATCCCTACTTTTTTGCTATTGGCAACACAAATGTTAACAGCTGATTGAAAATCATTTTTTGCTTATGTAAATATTTAGGCCGCCTGAGACCTAAACCCGCAAAAAAAAATTTATAGAGCAATTTTTTACATTTTTTTTCATCCACAACATATCGACCCAAGAACAAAAAAAAAATTCAAAAACTGCTCAATAAAAATAAAATTTATTGCAAATTTATTACAAATTGTGTGTTTTTAAATAGTTTGAAAAAAAATTCAAACCAACGCTCAAACAATTCAAGTGATGATTTTGACATCTCAAGTGATTAATTTTTCAGCGCAGTGATTTATAAAATTCTAATTTGTATGCATAAAATTTAAAATAACGTAACGAACAGCTGTTTCAACGCGAGTAATGGCCTGCTTTATTCAAGTGATTTACAAAATGATTTTTTTTTTAATTCTGTGAAGTGAGGCGTTGCGTTTTGCAAAGTGAGGCCATAAGTTTACGTATCCCAGGGTTTTCGTGTGTTATTTTGACGTAGTTATTGGGTAATTAAAACTTATTCTTATTCAAATTTAAAGTGCCTTAATATCAGACCTGGGCGATATCAATTACATTTGGCAATTATTCACTTTTGAAATTTGTTCATAATAATATCAGAGCTACACTCATATTTATAGTATTAAACGTTTCCTTGGAAAATTAAATTTATTTTTTTTTGATAACAGTTATTTCATTACCATTAATTGGCAATTAGGAATACTGAAATAATGCTAATAAAATTTTAATATCAGTGAAAGAACCCGAAGTTTGAAATTGAACGATAGAAACCGAAAAAACAAAAAAAAAACTGGGTAATTTTTTTGCATCCTTTTTAAACCACAAAACTGAGATTGGGTAGCTAAAAAAAAAACCTATTAGATTTCTTTCCTCTACAACATACAGCTGTGTTCAAAATAATAGGAGTGCTTGTACCCAATATTTTTATAAGTTCAATTTGTTAGTGTAGCAACTTGAAAAACATGCGATATATTAATGGTACTTCCTACGGTATGTATGTAAGAAATAAAAGACAAAAGAAAATCTCATGATAACTTTATCGTTTATGATATAGTTCATTAATTTCTATATTTTTCCTTGAGTTGAATTGATCAAAAAATAGGAGTGGTTGTACTTTTTGTATAATACATGTGATTTAGTATTAAATACTTAAAAGAAAGTAAAAAGTAAGTACGGAAATGTGATGCGAAGACATTTTATATAGTTTTTTAATATGATTGTTTGCATTTTTTTTTAAATAGTGGGACGAGGAAAACACTTTTCTGATGAAAAACGTAAGTTAATTCAAAACCTTCGAATACAACGAAAAACGAAAAAAGAAATTAAGGAAATCTTGGGGTGTTCTGATCAAATGATCGCAAATGCGCTAGCATTTAAAAAGAGGACGAAACTCGCGGCAGCAAACGTAAAACATCGAGTGTGGATGGAGCTTAATCTTGCCGTAAGTACCGTTACTATTCGTAGGCGTTTGGCGGAGAACAATTTATTTGCCAGAAGTCCAAGAAATGTGGCATTGCTGACAAAGAAACAGGCAGTAGCACGCTTAAAGTTCGCCAAAAAACACATCAATTGGCCGAAAAAAAAAATGGGTAATATTATGTGGACAGACGAAAGCAAAATCTTTTTATTTGCGGAATTGGTTCTAGACAGTATGTCCGACGTCCACCCGAACACAGAATATAAAGCACAATTTACAAAAAAAAAAAAACCGTTAAACATGGTGGTCCAAAAGTAATGATATAGGGAAGTTTCTCATACAAAGGAGTTGGTCCAGTTCATCTAATAAGGATAAACGAGTGTATGTAGGAATAATGGAGAAAGTGATGCTGCTATATGCAGAGTGGAATATATGCTACTTAAATGTGTGTACCAACAAGATAACAACCCGAAACACACTAGTAAATTGGTTTCAGGTCAATGGGGTTAAGGTTTTGTCGTGACCTGCTCAGTCCCCTGACCTCAACCCTATAGAACATCTATGGGGAGACGTTAAGAGAAGTGGGGCAGAGAAAAGACCGTCAAATGCAGAAGTGTTATGAAACGCAGTGCGAGATGCGATGTCATGATCTTATAGAATCCATGCCTCGAAGATGTGCTGCAGTCATCAAAAATAGTGGATATTCAACTAAATACTAAAAGTATTTATCTTTTTGTAAGTTTTAAGTCTCTTTTTTTAAAAATATTTAGCTAAGCACCAATACTCCTATTATTTTGAACAGTGATATTTGATATATATTTTTTTAAATATTTATATCTTTTAAAAAGTATACAAGTAGTCCTAAAGTATAAGAATTAATCAATAATTCATTTTACTTAAAAAACTGAATAAAATTATGCTTTTTGTTTAAAAATATAAGCTTTTTGATTTTTAATACTGGCACTCCTATTTTTATGAACACAACTGTAACAAAAGTTCATTAAAATCTGAGGGTCCGCCAGCTGGATACTTCTCTTGTGAGTTTAATAGGTTTATGCTTTTGAAATAACTTGGAATTTCATTTTTGTATGATATTTTTCTGATAAAATATTATTGATTTATGACAAATAAATTTTAATTTCTTGAAGGCTCTAAGCGGGAAAAACATGAATTAAAAGCACTTTCAATTTTCACAATGTCCCATTAAAATGAAAGGTAAAGTACAATTAAAAAGTTTATCACAATGAACCAAAATGAAACTTAATATTTTCCTTAATTCTTTTCAAAAGAGTCTGTGCATTAATAAAGCGTTAAAATTCTCAAACCTACTTCAACTGCCAATTTAATTTAAGCAGCATTTATTTTAAAAATTTTCAATCATTCCAATATATATCACATCGAAACATTTAACATACTCGTACACTGCAAGTCATAAAAATATGATTGGATAGCAAGTGCAAGGGTTAGAAGGCGAAATCCAAATAAGAGTAGAAATTACGTCTTCTTAACAAAATATAAATTTGCGACCATATTCATATAACTTACAGTGTATTATTACTACTAATACACATAGAAATAACACCACACAGGTAGTACAATATATAAAATTGACTTTGTATGTATAACTAAGCAGCTACCTTTGCTATGCAATCTATACTCCTATGTAGATTTATATTATCGTTGACTTTTAAACGTGACATCCATTCGGGTGCATGTGGTTTCATAGTCAATTTATCCTTTTTTTTTTTTTTTGTAACAAAAAAGGAAGTTTAAAAATAAAGTAGTTAAGGCAGAGTATAAAAGTGTGTGTGTGAAAAAAAAGGTGCCGACCAGATATTGAAAGGTAGGTATTCTTGCGATAGCAGTTGACTTGCTAGATTCGAGTGATATTTTGAAACAGACCTTTAAAGAATTGATGTATATAGAATTATTTTCAAATGTGAATCAAAAATTATAATTTCTATATTCAAAAAATTTCTATTACACTACTCCACAAAGTTTTTGCACATATTTCTACAAAAACTTTTTTCAAGCAAAGTACGATTTCATAAAATTTTACTGAAATCAAAAGTTTTCATATGATATTTCTTACTTAAGTTAAATGTTAGCAAAAGAGAAATCCCACTTAGTGTTGTGTTTTATATTGGCTGAAGTCAAAAGAGTTTTATTTTGACACCTGACTTAGGGAAAAATAATTTTTGGCTCATCTTTGGGGAGAAGTAGTTTAAAATCATTGGTTATTTCTTCGGATTTTAATTTTATATAAAATTACCTTTCACTTAAGTATAATTATGTCGAAAATATTAAAGGGTATTTAAAGGTCCTTCTTAGGTTTACATTTGCTAAAAAAAAATAATTAAAATACAATAATCCAGAAATATTTGAAAAATATGAACCAAATTTGAATATTTCAAATGGTTAATAAAATATATTTTAGATTGTAACACATTATAAAAGCCTAACTTTCGGCCCCGATTTTTTTGGCATGATTTAGGGGCCAAAGGTTAATTTTTTCTTTTCTAGTTTTTTTATACCACGTGGTTTTTTGTTTCATAAAATTGTTTGCTGAAAGCTTGCTATAAATAAGTTAATTTTTTGTGTTGGCTAATTAAATGATTGGGAAAACATCAAGCTCAGCATTTCGCCCTCGTACTTATGATTTTTTATAATTCATGAGGCCAATGTTTTTTTTTTTTTATTTTATTTTTTTAATTATATTAATCATATAATTGCAAATTATATCCTAATACCCTAACCGAGCACTAGCAACAAAGGCCATAGGCTCGTTGTAGCGAAAACAGACCAGAGCCTCTGATGGGAATCGAACCCACGACCCCCGCACTGATAAGCTAGCACGCTACCAACAAGCCTACCAGCTGCATGAAGTATAACTAGTCAACTATATAATATTATGGATCCAAAAATAGCAGAAAACGGCAATCTTTGCACTCCCCCTTTGAAATGGGCGGGGGTCAAAATACCACTTAACTGATGCCGAATGTAAACTTTGACGAAAAAGAATCAAGACATGTTAAAATGTTTAATGTTGCAAAAATATGCAAATTTGTTTTAAAACCTTTATTTATTTATTTTTTAAGTTTGTCCTTAAAATGTGTAGACTGATTAAAACCATATTCATACCAGAAACTTAAATAAATAAATTGAGGGGGTCAATCTTGCGAATCTATGGAGTATATCATAGATTCGCAAGATTGACCCCTCAATTTATTCATTTAAGTTTCTGGTATGAATATGGTTTTAATCAGTCTAAACATTTTAAGGACAAACTTAAAAAAATAAATTTTCGAGGATCTTAAAATTCTTTTTAACATTTACCGAAATAAAAGGTTAATTAATCTAGAATTCAAATCTGTAGAAAATAACAGCTTTTGAACTGCTTCTTCTCTATTGAATTATAAAATATTTTTCTCTGTGCCACGGGATAAACGCCCAAATTTTCGATATGCGATTGATGTAACTTTTTTGACTTCAGATTTGTGTTAAGGAGGTCTAAGTACCCAAAAAAAACTTTGGTAATGGGTGCGATATTCTCATGCGTTACCTTGTAATGATAGCTCGTTACTTTTTTCATTATTTGCAAGCATAAAGTAATAAGTTACTCATTATTGATTACGTAATATATGATTTATAAATGTAAATTTATAATTGAAATATTTTTGAAAATCTATGTTTAGATACATTACTTTGTGTTTTTTTTGTAAGCAAAAGGTTAATTTATGCTTGTTTTGATAACACTAGCAAAAAACGAAGCGCAACAATTCATTTAAGTTTAAAGCAATCAAATACTATATGCGTCGATAGCCCAGTGGGTAGAGTTCTTGGCTGGCAACCAGAGTTTCTTGGTTCGATTCCCATCTTGACCACATTTTTTTTAATTACTAATATTTTAAATAAAATATTTGTAATAATTTTTTTAATAAAAATTCCTCTTTTTTAAAAGTCTATTTTTAGACACATTACTTTTTCTATTCTCGTAACCATATAAGTAACCCCTTACATTATCACCTCTAAAGTAATGGGTATATACATTACTTTAAAGCTCATCGCTTGTAAAATGCATCAATGAAGTAAGGTGTAAAGTAATCCATCGGCTCCTATGGCTATACATTACTTTATCCATTATTTGGTAATGTGTTGTTTTGCTGGGTACTTTAAACAAGTTAAGTAATAAAAAAGTTTCTGTGCAAAAAAGTCGATTTTTTTTAAACAGTGTTATTTTTGCGAACTATTTCTGATACGGGTATCAAAATTATGTTATTTTTTTTTTTTTTTGTTAAAAATTTTGAAAAGGTTTAAATTTCATTTTAAACATATTTGTTAGGGGTAAATTTAATATTGTAATTAAAACTTTAATAAAAGTAATTTATTTAATGAAAAGTTATTTCCTACGAACGCATTAACGATTTAAATTACTTGCCGGAGTGAACAAAATCAAGATTTAGTTTGCGATTTAAAAAAAAAATATATTTAAAGAAATTTAATTATTGAATAATTTTTTCAGGCCTTGGCCGAATTCCTGATCGTATGAGCTTTTGCAACGAATGAATTTTTGTGATTAAGTGTTCGTGGTGGATTATGGCATTATGGTGGATTATGTGGAGTAGAGAAGGAAAAAATATTAGCTACGTAAAGTATGTAATGTAAACAATGCAATGCAAACAATGTAAATAATATAACCAATGTAAAGAATTTAGGTTAATAGTAAAGTAAATAATTTGTATATTTTTAAAAAGTAATGCCAAAGGAAAAATTTCATTAACATTAAAATAACTTATAGAAATTAAAAAGCAACCACATTTCCATAACTATAGACGCGTGTAAAAAATATTAGATATAATCAGGAAATGTTGTCATATTTTAACAGATTTGGTCATATAAGATCATATCTTGTCCTAGATCTGTTCATATCTGAGAAAATATGATAAATTTTCATAATCAATTTGTTCAGAAAAAATCTATATTAAAATAAAGGTGCTTTTTAATTTCTTATTGGATCTGATTAGATATTATACGTATGTCCAGATTAAATTGCATTACATATGATACAGCAGATATGCCTAGATTTGATCAGATCTAATCTAAATCTGGTGTAATTAGATCTAATTAGGTCTGACGTCATATCTGACCTTTCTTACACGAGCATTAATACATAAATAAATTGTAATTAAAATTTGTTTACATAGTGGTAGTGAAAAACTCCAAAACAAGGCAAATAAATATGACTTTGATAGCAACTTATATATGAAATTATTTTTCGAAAGGCAACTTAAAATTTTTTTTTAACAATTTTACACAATTACGACTTCCGTAATTTGGCCGCTGATTTGAATTGATTTCTTAAAAAAGTCGCTTTAAAGAATACATTCCTTTCAATATCTGAGTATACAACAATACTGGAGCATTAGTTTTACTACTTCGACAGGAAATAAATAGTGTTGAATTATGTGTATAATTTTTCAAAAAAAAATCTAGATTTTTTTCTGGTAAGTTTTGAAAAACTACAACAAAAAACGTAATATACAAATACAAGAATAAATAGGAATAAAAATGCCTTACGCTTAAATGCGAAGTACTCTCAGCTGATGTTTTTCGGATTTTATATGGTGGTATTTCCGATAATTTCGCTTGTTGTGAATTTGTAGGTGGTGATGATGTAGCAATAATCGGTTGGCGGGTATTGAAGTTGTTAATGGAGGTGGTAGTGGTACGCTGAGGACTACTACTAGTACTGCTACCAGTGTGATCGGCCGAATCACTGGATTTTTTCCGAAATGGTGGTATTTCTGGCAAATGCATTTGTGGACGCGCATTTAAGGCCAAGGAACTTGCAGAAGCTCTATGTAATTAAAATTTAAACAAAACAAAAAATAGGAAAACAACAACAGAAAAGGATAGCAAAGATACCAAAGGAGAAAGGAAAATTATACAAAGAGTAGAAAATAAGAAAAAAAAAGGAGCGCATAATCAAAAAATAGGTAAATATGAAAAAAATAGCATTTAAAATATAACAGTAAATATATATATATATTTTTAAAATGTGCAAAAAAAAAAAGAGAAGTATTTTTTTGAAAAAATTGGGGGAAAAATAGAGAAGAAAAAAATTTGTATACAAAAATTAGCTTAGGGTTTAAAAATTTTACAATTTTACATTTACAAATTTTAAATTAAACATGCTTTTTAATAGATTTTAAAATTTCAAATCATTTAAGAATCTTTGCCATGATTTTTTTTGTATATACTTAATTTTACTTTAACTACAACTACATCTATACAATTAACACTAAACACACACACACACATATATATTTAAGAATTTACCCCATTAAAGCGTGCAATCTTGGTATCGAGTTTAAATTACGAACAGAATATCCATGAAATGGGGGTATTTCCGGTAATTTCTTTTTCTGCTTGCAACTTTTACATGCGCTTTATTTTTCATAATGAATATAAAAATAATATTTATTTTTACATAAAAATTATATAATGGATTTACAAAATAAATTATAATAATTTGGATTGGGTAAAATAAATTTGAAACCACATTTTAGGGTTTACAGTTAGAAATTATATCGTAAATATTATTGTGTAAGTGATTAAATTTTGTAGGAGAGTGTTTTGTAAATTAAAAATAAATAAGATAAAAATAAAAATTTGTTAACGCATATTTTGTTATTTAATACATCTGGTCACCTTAAGTGAGATGGGGCAATAAATATCACTCTATTGGAAAATGCTTTCATTTTTGCAAATCGCATCGTATATCAGTTTGGTTTTGACATTCTTGAAGTAGAAACATGAGAAATTTATAGTGAACAATAAATATATCGAAAATGCGCGATTTTTAAACTCAACGACGAAGTGGATAATTCTCCATTAAAATTGATCATGAGCAATGAGGCTCATTTTTATCTTATCGTCTACGTTTTAAAGCAAAATTTTCGGTTCTAGGGGACGGAAAATCAACGCATAATTTATGAAGAATCATTACACGCCCTCAAAGTCACCGTGTGGTGTGAAGTTACGTCGTAAAATATGATTGAATCTTACTATTTTCGAAGGAGGCGAAGGCAACGCTATGGATTTGGAAGAGATGCCAAGTCACTAACCATACTAAACGCGACGTAAAGCATATTTTGAAGGATGCCTTTCCAGCGCGTGTAATATCGCGTTTCGGTGATTTGAGTGTGTTCGGACTTCTTTCTCTGGGCATATATGAAGTATGTTATACACGAATAAGCCCAGCAGCTTGGAGGAGTTAAAGAACAATATTCGTAAATAAATAACACCACAAATCCTGCTCACATTTATGCAAGATGTAATCAAAATAGCCCAACTTCGCATCAACGCCAACAGCAGCCACTTGCCTGCCATAATGTTCCAACAATTAATTGAAACAAAGTTTACATTTGCGAACAAACATAATCAGTTTAAAACCAAATAAATTTTCACTTTACACAAAAGTTATAGCGAAAGAAAATCAGATGATGGTTTTTGCCCCAACCTGTATTCATGTAGAGTTAAAAGTGTATAAATTTTCATGTTGACTCCTAAACACATTTTTATACTTTGAATTTTATTCACGTGTATACGTTAAAGTTAAAATACAGCTTAAAGTTAAAATACAGCTTCATTCGTTGTTTGAACGCAATTCCAACGTAAAAATTGTTTAAATTTTATGTGTTTGAGAGCAACAGTGGGTTAATGACAGATTTTGATTCAAGACTTTTGTCAAAAAATTAAAAAATATTTGCATATCAACTTCATGAACAGTTTTCCACTGAACTCAAACTGATCCCAATAAAAAAAAATCTGTCCAAATTTTTGTTAAAGTTATTAAAAATTAAACTGAAATCAATAGAATATTTTTGCTTAATGTTAGTAAGAATATAAATATTTAATAAACAAAATTTTTGTTATATTTGAGTTCAATTTTAGTTTATTTCAAACGACAATTTACCTTACGATCAGGAAAAAATTTTGCTGAATATAAATCACAAAAAAATAAAAATTTTTGATGCTTTTTAGACTTGTGTTAACGCGATTAAAAATCTCCCCTTCAAAAATCAACAGTCTATAAAATGTTTAGCAAATATTTCTGTTAATTTTAGCAAAATAGACTGCTATTTTTATTCAACGAAATTTAAGTTAAACGTAACTAAATATATGCGAGTATATAATATTCAGTGAAAATTGTTGCTGATTTCAGCAGGGTTAATAATGTCGATTTTGACAAGAGATGGCATAATTATCACTTATGGTTTGTGTCAATAATAACAAATATGGTATTTTGGAGGGTTAACATCTGTCATTATAATTCAGTATTTGATAGACGCCAAAGTGTAAACACACTTTTTTTATAATCGCTATAATAATATTGAATTTTGTGCCTAAAAAAGATGTTTTGCGGGGAAGTCTGATAACCTTCTTTCATTTGAAGAAAACGGCTGCTGAAAGTTATCGATTGTTGGTAGAAGCTTACGGTCAACATGCACCAACTTAAAATGATGGTTTGCGCGATTCAAAAGTGATGATTTCGACACAGAAGACAAGAAGAGGCCTCGTGTCAGCCGAAAAAGTTTAAAGATGAGGAACTGGAAGCATTACTCCAAGAAGATTGTTGTCAAACGCAATAAGAACTTGCATTATTATTGGGAGTCACACAACAAGCCATTTCCCTACATTCAAAAGCATTGGGAGATTCCTTCAAAAGCAAGAAAGTTGGGTCCCATATGAATTGAAGCCGAGAGAGGTTGAAAGGCGATTTTGCATCTCGGAAATGCTGCTTGAACGCTACAAAAAGAAGTATAGAAGATTTTTGCATCGTATTGTTACTACATGAAAAATGGATACATTACGATAACCTTAAGCGCAAAAAGTCATATGTAAAGCCCGGCCAACCCGCCAAATCAACGCCGAAGCCGAATATCCATGGAGCCAAGGTAAAACCCTGTATTTGGTGGAATCAGAAGGATGTTTTGTATTATAAGCTGTTGAAATCGGGTCAGACGATCACAGGGGACCTGTACCGAACACAATTGATTCGTTTGAAGAGAGCAATCAACGAAAAACGACTAGACACGAGGCCATAATCTTCCATCATGACAACGCTCAGCCCCATGTTTGAAGAAGGTTCAAAAACTATTTGGAAAACAGTGGATGGGAAGTTCTTCTGACTGCCATTTGTTTTGATCGGTGCAGAAAGCCCTTACTGGAATACGCTTCACTTCAGAACAGGGTATCAGAAAATGGCTTGATTCATTCTTTACCTCAGTTCTTTTGGCGCGGAATCCATATGCTACCAGAAAGATGGGAAAAAGTAGTGGCTAACGATGGAATAAAAAAAAAATCGACATTATTAACTTGTATACCCAATATAACTAAAAATTTATATATTTAATAGTTTTATATTTGATGTTAATTTCTTACTAATATTCAGCTAAAAAAAATCTGTTGATTTCAGCTGGTTTTTCCGCATAGCCCTTTTTAACTGAATATTAGTAGGGTTTTTCAATGTTAATAGAAAGTTTATTTCACTTAAGAAATTTAATTGGTGGAAAGAAAAATTGAAATTTTCCAATAGAAATTTTTAATAATTTCAAGTGAAATACAAAAAGTTATGAAAAAGGGTAATTATAGATTCAGTTTAGAAAATACTGGATTTAGTACCTCAAATATTATGAAATGCGTTGGGATCTGAACGAAGGTTTCAAATATTTTGACGGAGCAACGATTTTGAATTTTTGAGGTTAAGGGACCAGATTATGTTCACCCATTACCCTTGACTTCAACTTCATTAGGATGACTAAGAGAAGCTCAAATCAATTCAATGATAACAAATATCCAGAAAACCTAAATAATGTACAGGGCCTCACGCTGGACGCCATTAACTAGATGATTCGTTTTTTTTTACAAATCAATAAGCGATCATAAAAAAATTTGATATTATATCAAATGTTCACAGATACCATTGAATTGATTCCAAAACTAAACTATAAATAAAATTTAGCACGAATGTAATAAAAATTCCTACGTCCTCCCTGTTTTAATAAATTAAAGGAAATAATTCCTTAGGAGGTATTGTACATATGTGATTTGTTCCTGTTTTAACAACAAAATGCAAACATTTTCTCTGACGGAGTCATTATGCTCGCTTTACAAAAACTTGGGGTTTATAACAATACTAACAACATAAAAACCAAAAGTTTTGTTAAACTAAAAATAAATCAAATTAATTTAAAATTTGTTGGTGTGTTAATAAGTAAAAATTGGTTAGTGAAAAAAAGTTTGGCAAACTTTGTATAAAACGTGTTAAAACAAGGCTTTTTTTAGAAAAAGTATAAATATGTAAAGTTTTAAGAAAAGGTAAGTAGTAGTAATAGTAGAAAAGTAAAGATGCTTTATGAAAAAGAAAATCTCCAGCAGATTTTACTTACCCACTGGGTCCGTGTGCCAGAATGTCCTGATTAAGACTAGTCAAAGAGGCACCACTATTGGGAGGTGTAGATTCATGTAACGGTCTTATCAGTATAGTGCTAGTCTGAAATAAAAATAATTTGATTTTGATTTTTAATTGTTTTTCGTATTTTAACCAATTTACCTGTGAGGGCGGAGAATCAGGTGAAGAATCACGATTTTCATAAACATTAATATCCGTTGCTAGGGGCCTTTGTAAACCAAATCTTGTAATATCATCCATGTACGGCTCATAGACGGTTTGTTTTAAAAATTCCTGTTGATATAGCAATTCTTCTGATATTTGACTGTTTAATGACGGTTCGTTTGTTGTGGTGGTGGTGGCGGTGTTGGTTGTATTAATGGTTTGGTGTCCCGTGTCCACTAAATGCATTGCTGCCAATTCGTGATCCGGTTGCGTTGATGTTGTACTAGGTGGTGTGGGTGGTGTTGGGCGTGGTGATGTACCCTTACATTGCATTTCACGTCTGCAATGTTCAGCTCTTGCTATTTCAGCAGCCAACCATGAGGGAAGTTCTGGTAAAAGCCATGTTAAAGCCGAACGTAGACCCAACATTATGTGCTGTTGAATAAAAGCAAACAACAACAACAACAACAAAGGAGTGTGAAGAAATGTTTTTTGTTAATCGTTTTTTGTGTCTTAAACCATTTAAGTGTTTACCCACATTCACAGTATTCATAGTGTTTTGTTTGTTTACAGTCTCACACACACACACATACACACTTGACCACAATTTACTACATCCCTCGTTCTCGTACTTACCTCAAGCGTAACAATTAATATGATTGTTTGTGTTGTGGTTAATCCAGGCCACAAACGAGACACTTGTCCGGATAAACCAATTAATGCACAATTCACAATAACTGCAGCCAATGACAGCAGGCTCAACGCATTTTGCCAGGTACCAATGTTAGCCACACGCTGGCCAAATGGTCGTTGATGCACATGAGCCAATTTAAAGGCATCCGAACGTATTTCCATTAGATTATTAATGAGTGCACAAATGCCGGCCAAAGGGAATGCAGCTGAGAAGAGCACCACATAACCCATTTGTACTAACATTTCTAAATGATCTGAAAATGTGCCATCATACTGGAAATGCATAAAAAAAGAAAAAAAAGAAATAGAAAAAAGTTTTTATGAAATTTTTGTTAAAATGCATTTATAGTTTTGTGGTCATAATTTTTTGAGTTGTTGGATGAGTTTTTTTGACATTGGGTTTAAGAGAAAAAAAAGAGTTGCCAGATCTTTAATTATTTTTAGAAAAAATGTAACAAAGAATTTTTGGGTAAAGTGTTTAATCCTCAAAAGTGTCTATAACCCTCAAAAAAAAAAAAATGGTAGTCATTCTGTTACTATAACTTCTTTCATTGCTTCCTAAACTTCAGTTGACATTCTTTTATGATTTTTTGGTGTTATTCTAAGGCACTTCCAAAAGAATTCATGTGTTAATATTTCAAATGCAGTGATCTGAATATAAACCCGATGCATATCTTAAAAAATCACTCTTCATTACTTATAAATCATAAGTTATAGTATATCGTATATTTTTTGAATCTAAAGCATTTATTCAAATTGAAAAAATAGTTCTAATGAAATTTTTTAATTTTTTTATTAATCATTTTTTATATATTAGTTTTAAATTTCATGAGGGTTAGAATTTATGCAGTTTTGCAATTTTTATAAAAGTTTTGAAATATCAAGAAAAAAATATTTTTTTAACCTTTAATTGAAACTAGCTGGCCTGTCATTTGCATTTTTTCAGCCTTAAATATTTTTTTGACGGCACAATCTGTGCATTTTTGCATTATGTTTATTATTTAACACTACACCATTTCCAGTTTTAATTCAGAATTTATCAAAATAATTTTAAAATTGTGTAAAAAATATTTTAAATTGCCCAAAAATGTGCAAAAATTATTTAAAAATGTTGAAAAATATTTTAAAATTGTCTAAAAATGTTGCCAAATTGTACAACAAATTTTTAAATTATCCAAAAATATTTTAAAATTAGTCTTAAAATTCATTAAAATTTTTGAAAAATGTTTCAAAAATGCTTTTTCACTAATGCAAATTTATTTATTTGTTTTAACCCTCTGCGACTGACGTGGTGGTCTAACAGTCACCAATAAACAATACTGTTTAACATAAATCGTCTTTTTGAATTAAAAAAAATTAAAATTATACAACTACACCATTAAACTATAAAAAATAATAATTTCAATAGATTGACAAAGCGAAACTTGAAAAATATAAGCCGTTGAAATGGTTTCTGGCGTTCTACCTCGTCAGTGGAATTCTAAAAATATTTTACGTCAGTCGCAGAGGGAGTATTTGTATATCAATGCATAAATTTCGCTTCTTTAAATTTATTTTGAATGCATTCTTATGAAATAAATTTTCATCAAAGCTTAAATACTACAGAGAATATGATAATTTTCCACTCCTGCATCAGAATACCTAATCATTGTATTATCATTGCTTTCTTTGAGTAAAGTATGAGTAACTCTAGTAGCTACATTTGAATACTTCCATCCTATGACACGCTAATGTTAAATTCATCGATGAAACCATTAGAAAAGAAGTGATGCCTTTGCCATAGTAGTGATGCTTTTATTGCTTCTTTGGCAGCTTCATTTTTGCTGGGTAGATAATCGTAATTAATATTCAAAATTATTTATAAATAGAGATGGGCAAGGGGTAAATATCCAAACGTTAAATACGCGGTAAAAGAGGTAAATTGGGTAAAAATGGGTAAATACCCGGGTATAATCTATGTTGTAGAAAATTTGGTGAACAAAAAAATTTTGCAGCAAAATTTAATGAATTTTATACTAAATTTTATTATTAAAAATAAAAATTCTTGCAGAGTAGTTGGAAAATAAGAACTTATAGCAATAACTATATTATAAATATATTAGGGTGGACCGATTTGTAAGGATGGCATAATATTGATTGCTAAATCGACCCACCCTAATATACATATTTATTTTTGCAACATTACATTATCAAATCGAAATCACTGTCACTGTCGCTGTATGTTTCATCGTCACTTTCACTCCGAAATGGGTGACACCAGTGGAAGTGGAAGGTGCAAGGGAATCACTAGACTGTCATGCAAGGACTCCTTGGTGGTAGGTTTATGTGTTTTCCCAAAATTGAAAATAAGCTTTTGTGTAGTCGCTGTTAAAAAATTACATGAATTGGGCTTCCTCATTTGCTATATTCTCCGAAATTAACTTTCAGGAAATATTTTACAATTGAGGTTTTTGAGAAATTCTAGTTTTTAGAAGGAATTAAAAATTGGAAAAAACGTTGGATAAAAAAACTATGGAGCTAAAAGCAGACTATGTTGAGAAATAACATTTATTTTTGCTTAATCTTTCACAGATTTATTGATCTACCCTTGTACGGATTCGAAGTTCCTTACATAAAACGTTTGTTATTCTCAGAAGGAATTTGGTATTAAAAAACAAGCAAAATCGGCCCAGGGTATAAATAACACAATTTTCTAAAATATATAAAAAGATCAGATTTGCGAGAATTTTAACGTAGGGGAAAATCTATGCTCTTTTACTAGCAAAATACTATTTGTAAATTTCGTCAGAAACGTGGCAAAAATGGGAAAAAGACTCCCTTTCAATAGTCTGCCCAAACCGCTTTGGCGAACAGCCTGAAATTTAAAATATTTGTTCACTGATAAGGTACCTTTTTTTATGTATCAACACTCAGGGGTTGCCCCCTATGAATGCAGTGTATTGTGCTGATGTCAGGAAAATAGGTTATGAGAAGAAGCAAAGAGGGAGTAGTGTTTTTTAAAAAAAGTTCCAAAATAGACCTTGAAGCATCTGCCCATATATGGGAGTTATACTCCAATTTTGGCCGGATATAGGTGGCATAGATAATAAGGAGATCGGATGGGGTGAAGTACTTATTGCACCGATTTAAAAAACTTTAACACTTTAACGCTTCTTTCGACACTTCAAAAATGTGTTTATTCCAATGGATATCACACTGAATTCTCATGCCCAGAACATCAAGTGTTTCCGATTCCTCAATATCGATGCCCTGAAATTGGACAGATGACGCTGGAGGCTTCACAACCCTATAAGTCATCATACAACATTGGGTCTTATGTGCATTGGTGAGGAGTGTCTCAAAAATGGACTGCCTGCTGGACCGCCCAAAATGGTATGTGTTTTTTTTGGGGCATGGGTTAATTTACTGCAGATAAACTTTTCGATATTTTTAATAAGGTCGTGATAAATATGGGGTTAATATGAAGAAAAGTGCCCCTTATTTACATAGCTTAAATATCTGGAGGTTTCTCCTCGGGTTTACACATCTATCAAAGCAGGATTTTTAGAAATTTTTTCTGGGAGGAGCAATAAGGAAAGAAATCTCCCCGTAACGTTCTGACCAAACCCCTAGAAAACTTAAATTTAAAATATTTGTTCTGTACTTAACTAAAATGGTAATTTTTGAAAGCTTCATTAACCCTCTCACCCCTGAGTTTTTTTTTTCGAAATCTGATAGGGTTTTTTCAACTTTGATGACGAAGGCTAATATATAAGATGTTTGGGATACATGAGTGCTCGGAGATCCTTTCCTTTAGCCTGGCATATACATATAATCCCAATAAGGTTTCTCGGTGCCAATAAAGCAATAAATTATTTAGATCAATTTAAATTTTTCTTTTAATTTATATGAAAAACAAAGAACAATTAGAAATTTATAGCTTTCTCAGCATCGGAACTTAATCTGGCATATGCACAGTGCTTCCTTAGAGTCCATCCATCTTATAGCTGTTAAAACATCAGCACTCATTTGAAATTGGCTATGCCCGCGATCTAAGTTTCCTTCGAAAATTTGGGGTTTCTCGTCAACTCTTTATTTACGTTCCGAACGCTGGAAACGGAATGTTCTCTAGTAAAGAGACTGACGTGAAAAAATCTTTCGAAAATAACAGTAACATCCTTGTGAAATTAAGGACGACCCCAAGAGTACCGGTGATCTCAGAGTATAAATTTTTAAGTCATTAGTATATCCGGTCTTAGCATAATATCGCAGCCACATTCTCACTCCACGTTTTGTAGGCTGCATCGGCATGTACCGCTTTAGCAAGGAACGACCCATAATTTTGTCATGCACTCATCTATTGATTGGGAAGGACTTTCACTCTTTCTCCTTCTTCGCCGAAAACGTTTTCTTTACACAAGCTCCAATTTCAGATATAGTCTTTCAGAGCTCCATTCGGTTTTCTACGTCATTAAAGTATGATGTAAGAAACATTGCTGGGATATATGATAACAGTAGGGACGAAAGGGTTAAGAATTGGGTTAAAAAGTTAAAAGTCCTTTCTTAAATATCCAGCCCAAACCGCTGAAGCTTGAAATTTGGTACATAGGTCGTTTTTCCGGAGTAGGCTTTGAAAACTTGTACGTGTTTAAACATCAGAAATTTAAAATATGTGTTAACTATTAATAAAAAGGTGGTATTAATGAGGTTTAAAAGGAAAAAGCTCCTCCCTTGTGCAAGCCAGAACCCAGCAAAAATGAAGCTGCCAAAGAAGCAATAAAAGCATCACTACTATGGCAAAGGCATCACTTCTTTTATGATGGTTTCATCGATGAATTTAACATTAGCGTGTCATAGGATGAAAGTAGCATTACTCATACTTTACTCTAAGGAAGCGATGATAATATAATGATTAGGTATTCTGATGCATGTGTGGAAAATGTTCATATACTTTGTAGTATTTAAGCTTTGATGAAAATTTAATTCATAAGAATGCAGAAAAATAAGTTTAAAGAAGCGAAATGTATGCATTGATATACAACTACTCTTTATTAAAACAAATAACATACATAATTCTGAATTAATGAAGAAGCTTTTTTGGCCAACTTTAAAATATTTTTAAAAAATTTTAATGAATTTTTGGATAAATTTAAAATATTTTTGTATAATTTAAAAACTGGTTGGACAATTTAGAAACATTTTTAGACAATTTTAAAATATTTTTGAATAATTGTAAATAATATTTGAACAATTCTAAATAATATTTGAACAATTTTAAAACCTTTTTCGACAATTTGAAATAATTTTTACACAATTTTAAAATTATTTTTATAAATTCTGAATTAAAACTGGAAATGGTGTAGTGTTAAATAATAAACATAATGCAAATGACAGTTTCAATTAAAGTTTAAAAAATATCTGTTTTTCTTGATATTTCAAAACTTTTATAAAATTTGCAAAACTGCATAAATTCTAACCCTCATGAAATTTTAAACTAATATATAAAAAATGATTTAATAAAAAAATTTCATCAGAACTATTTTTTCTATTTGAATAAATACTTTAGATTTAAAAAATATACGATATACTATAAGTTATGCTTTAGAAGTAATGAAGAGTGATATTTTAAGATATGCATCGGGTTTATATCCAGATCACTGCATTTGAAATATGAACACATGAATTCTTTTGGAAGTGCCTTAGAATAACACCAAAAAATCATAAAAGAATGTCAACTGAAGTTTAGGAAACAATGAAAGCATTTATAGTCACAGAATGACTACCATTTTTTTTTTGCTGGGAATTTATTAAAGAGGAAACCACCTGCAATGAAGAATTTGACTTTAAAGGGATGGGACGAAACTGTATCAGCTTTATGAGAATTCGCTGGTGTCTTTTAAATTTTTTCAATGAAAATGTATTCTTCTTCTTCTTCCTGCAAAAGAGGCCTTTAGACAAAATTCTTAGAAGTTCTTAGGGTTATCGATGGTAAAAAGGGTTTTAAAATGGATTAACAAAATCTTTAAAAATGTTTAGTATTAGAGTAAATTCTTTTGTCAAAGGTCTTAAAATGAAATTATAATCCTTTAGAATTTTAAAATTTGGCAACCATATTACATCATATATGTATGTTATAACCATTAACATACCTTATACAATGAACTTTCAATTTCCGCTTGACCAATATTACGTTTAGCACTAGCAGTGGTTGGTGTAGAACATCCGGTATCTGCTGCATGACGTTTAGGTAATTGTTTGGAAGGTGTACCTGGCTGAGGAGTAGAAGTGCCACTGGGTTGTTTTGTTTTTTCCGTATCGGAAGATGTTGTTGTTGTTGTTGTTGTTGAAGCAGTTGTTGACAGAGTATTAGCAAATGTACGATTAATTTCCTGGGTGGGACTTAAAGCACCCCACATATTAAAACTGAGTTTGGCCAATTTTAATTGTTCCAAAAAATAAGGTACAGCTGATTCACGTAAATTACCAATAATTTGACGAGATATTAAAAGACCAGCAAGTTGCTAAAATGAACGGGAAAAAACATAAGAAAATTTAAAGTTTTGTTTAGGAAATTCTTTTTTTATAAATAATTTACCTCTTTCAATTTTTCTTCATCCCTTAGATAAAATGCTATATAAAATAGCGATAGAAAAGAGTTGACAAATTGAAATAATGCCACTTTGGCTATTAAATGATTTTCATATTTTGATTGTAAACGATAATTTTCTGCAATAAAAAGAAAGAAAATAAAATTAAGATTAAACAAAACACTCATTATAAGGAAAAATCCACAATTTTTAACTTTTGTGTATTTCTCATTTATTACCTTTATCATTCAACCATACAGCCAACTTATAATAAGCTTCATCCATTAAAGTTATAGCACCCGCTAACAAAACTTTTGGTATAACACTTAAACAACAAAATATACCAGTTTCCGGTAACTTAGAATCCCACCAATCCTGTGTGCAGCAAATAAGAAATAAAAAGATACAACAAATATACAGCTAAAATTAATTATGTTTTTAAGCAGACAGATTTAATATCTTTTTAACTTGTTTGAAGAGATTTTGTTCATAATATTATTTTTCATTTATTATATTTGCTACTTCTTCATTTGTGTTATTCTCGTTAGAACAGATTTAACAATTTATAATTTTCTAATTGTTTGCAAGAAAGTAAAAGGATACAATTTTTTTTTTTTATAATTAGAATTTAAAAAGAGTTTTTAGACACATTAAGTGGGAGCAAGAAAATATCAGGGCATACAAATTTTATTTGCACTTCTCAACTGAATGCTTAACCATGGGAATCGAACCCAGTGTATTAGGGCAGAGAGGCCACACTATAAAAAAGTGCTTGGTAAATCCCTTAAATTAAAAATTTAACACTTATTGAACATTTTTTTTTTATTTTATCTGCTTTGTAAAAAAATTAGTCTCAGAATTTATCAATTTTCTTTTGGAGAAATATCTAAGAATTAATAATGATAATTTTTGTATTAAAAAAGTCCAAGAGTAAGTGTCGGCCCAGAATAAAAAAGTAATGTATAACGATTGGCACTGTAATAAAAAAGAAGCTTATACAGTCACAAAAAAAGTTAGTAGAAAAATTTATAAACGGTTTTCAATGCTATTTTACTATTTTTGTACTGATTTTTAGTAAAAAAATTATTATTTAACAAATCTTTTTGCTATTTACATTTTACAAATCACAGAGTTTTTACAGAATATTTACAAAGTTTTGTTGCAAATTTCAGAAATCATTTTACAAATTTTTGAAAACCGATTTGATAAAATTAGCAAAAAATATTACTAATTTTAAATATTGAAGGAAATGTTATTTCTAATTAAAACTTACACCTACAAACTTAAATTGCCTTAAAATGTTACATAGATTAAAAAAGGAAACGGAAGTGAAGATACCGACACATGTCTAAAAAGAGGACAGCCACTTAAAAGAGCACTAAAAAGGTTTTTAGTTCTAAAAATCCGCCCTAAAAACAATTAAATTTTAACCTTAAAAGTAAAAAAAAAAATTGACCAAAATATTTTTCAAAACAGAAATTACCAAATTAAAACAAAATGATTAATTCGTTTTTTAAAAAATATAATCAACATTTTTGATGCTCGATAAGAAAAATAAATTCAAAGCTTTTTACTAACATTAATAATATTTAGTATTTTTTTTTTGCTGATTTTAGCAAACAGATTTTAAATTCCACTTTACAAAAAGTCTACTAAAATTTAGTAGCGGCTACTAATTTTTCTACTAATTTCATTGTACTACACGTCAGTAGACATGTGTTGCTAAGATTAGCAAAAATATAGCGCTGGGCTCAAATGAGCAGAATTTCCCGTAATAACAGCAAAATTTTCAGTTGCCATTACAGACTTTTTTGGTGAGTGTACTAAGTTTATCGCAATCAACTGAATTGGTTTTTTTTTAAAGGACTTCAGCATATTAACTATAATCGTAACATAATATATTTTTTATCACTTGTATCGAAAATGGGTTTCAAATAAGGAATAGCTTTTTTGAAAATTATCAATAGCCTTGAAATGTTACAATTTTTTATTAAAATGTAGAGATACCCTTCCTTCATTTGATACCCATAGCAGCAACATAGAATGTGTAATAGTTACAGAAAAATGTATCGCTAAAAAGCCATACTTTAAAAACCAAAAGTCCTTGTAAACAGACATCTGACGTCATTACGAAAGACTGAATAACCTATTATACATGGCCTCTTCTGGCACAAGTATTTCGATTTTTTCCGTGAGTGAAAATGACTGTTGCATGGAGTAATTTGCAATTTTTTATGTATCCTAATAAAATTAAAACAATTTTTTTATGCATATCTCAATTGAGTTTTTTTTTTATTCTGTACCAATTTCAAATCCAAAATAAATGATCAGCGAGAAGTTGGTGGTGGTGGTAGAGGTGCTGGTGGTGGAGGTGGTGAATCAGGTGGTGAATCAGTCTGATTTTGAATGACTTGAAGAACTTGATTTACTTATCTCAATTGTAAGACTTGAAGAATTTGAATCAGATATATCACCTGATTCCTCTGAATCATGTGGTAATCTATGTGGTGAATCAGGTGGTGAATCAGGTGGTGAATCAGGTGGTGAAACGTCAGATATTGGCGTTATTGTAGGAGTTAGAACTGTGGTTACTGGTGGTGGGGGTGGTGGTGGTGGTGGTGGTGGCGGTGGTGGCGGTGGTGGCGGCGGCAGAGTCATTGGACAAAATTTCTTTTTACCCAGAGCACATAAAATACTCCCTTCACCACTTCCGCCCTTAAAGCCATTGGCCATTGAGCCCAACAGAGCTAAGCAGAGAAAGTATAATGCAGCCTTCATTGTAGAATCTTTTTCAACTTCAATACTGGAGTATTCAAATTAATTTGATACTTTTTCCAACAAATCTAAAGGTTTTTATAGTAAAACTGTAAATGTTGTCAAATAATGTAATGGAGAAAAAATATGTTGTAACATGAATTGATGCAATTGTTTAAATAAACCAATTTAGTTCAATACAGCTGTTTTAATTCGAGGAATATTCTAAAATTATTGAATAGATAAATATGACCTATATTGTATGTTATGTCTGTATATATTAACATAACCCGAATTTGAAAGCTAATACAACATAAACATAATTTTTTTATTAATACGAATTTAAAGTACGATACACTCAGAAAAAAAAGTTAGTAGAAAAATTTGTAAACGGTTTTCAATCCCACTTTACTATTTTTGTACTGATTTTTAGTAAAGAAATTATTATTTAGCAAATCTTTTTGCTATTTACATTTTACAAATTACAGAGTTTTTACAGAATATCTACAAATTTTCGTTGCTAATTTCAAAAATCATTTTACAAATTTTTGAAAACCGATTTGCTGAAATTACAAAAAAAATTACTAATTTTAAAAAAGTCGATATTGATGGAAATGTTATTTCCAATAATTTAAACTTATACATACAAACTTAAATTGCTCTAAAATATTACATAGGATCAAAAAAGGGATTGGAAGTGAAGATACCGACTCATGTCTAAATATAGGACAGCCACTTAAAATAGCACTAAAAAGTTTTTTTATTTCTAAAAATCAGCCCTGACAACAATTTAAATTTTACCTTAAAAGTAAAAAAAAAAATTGACTAAAATATTTTATAAAACAGAAATTACAAATTAAAACAAAATGATAAATTCGTTTATGTTTTAAGAATTTCTAAGATTTTTAAGCCTTTTGTTTTTTTTTTTCATTTTGTATAAAACATCTTTTAAAAAATATGATTAAAATTTTTGATGCTCGATAAAAAAAATAAATCTTAAACTTTGTGCTAATATTAATAGTATTAAGTATTTTTTTTTTGCTGATTTTAGCAAACCGATTTTAAATTCCACTTTACAAAAAGTCTACTAAAATTTAGTAGCGGCTACTAATTTTTCTACTAATTTCATTGTACTACATGTCAGCAGACATGTGTTGCTGGGCTCAAATTAGCAGAATTTCCCGTAATAACAGCAAAATTTTCAGTTGCCATTACAGACTTTTTTTGGTAAGTGTAGTTGTTTAAATTAGAAAAAAAACAATACTTTATAAACATTTTTAAAGATAGAAAGCGGATTAACAAAAAAAAGATATTTTCGAACATATTTTGCATGAAGTTGAATGTTTTAATGTAATTTATTTAACCTGCAAATGATAAATATGTATCTATTTTTTTTTGTATTTTATTTGAAACTACTAACACTGTGGGGGAAAAAGGAACCAGTTGAAGCTCAAGCTCCTGTCACGTGGCCAGTGCAAACATGACCCTTCTGAAAGTACCTACCCGTGAATGATTAAAAATATCTTAGCTGTGTTCCGTTCTATGGCAGGTGATAAGAGACAGGTCTTAAAACCCAAGCCCTTCACTGGTGAAATCGAAACAAATACGGCACATATAAGTTAAGTGGTACAACCACGCTAATCTATTCGTATTATTAATGCACTAAAAAACAAATTTAATTATAAATTTTATTATTATTGTTGATCATTTAAGTGGTACATTGAATTGTCCTTTATATTATTTTTAAAAGAATTAAAATGATTTCTGACTTTTTCTAAAAATAGGTCAAATATTATATTTTTATTCACTTATAATTTATATAAAAAAAATTCCAGTAATTCAAAAAGTTTTATTTGTGTTTCATGGCTTAGTTTTAAAACAAATATTCATTGATTATTGTCTACCTAAAATATTTAATACAAATTCCAGGACATCTTACGTGTATGATCGATACCTAATGCTCATATCTGTACTGTTTTTCGCAGTATTATACTGTTTATTATACGACATCAAAAACTGCGTACTGCTTTTCTCCCTCAAAGTACATAATAGCATAGAGGAAGAATAGTATAGAGGATGCAACGCCGTCAGCAGCCAAATAAAATTTTATACAGAATACAAAGGTTCGGAAACTTTGAGAAAACAGGGGAAAATTGAGCAAATTTCCCTGATTTCTGCAAAAATTTGAGTAAATTTCCCTGTTTTTAAACCTTTTTTTCAAATCCAATTGGGAAATCTGCTAAAAACTAATTGGATTTGCAAAGAAATTCAATTGGAATCGCAAAAAATCCAATTTAAAAAGATGCTGAACCTTTGAAATCTGCACATACAAAACTAAGAGAACGTTTTTTACGACGTGAGAGACATCGTCATGGTGTGATAATAGATATAAAAACGGCGAACAGCGAATTCATGCAATTATATTGTTTACTTTAAAAATAAGCATGTCAAGCAATAGTCACCAATGTTTTCGCGCCGCACGCCCAACAATTGCTTAAAGAAGATTTAAAAGACTGTAGTAATGTGTCTATCTACACAGAGGCATCAAACCATGGGAATATCAAACTTTTTCCTGTGCTCGTTCGATATTTTATCTCTACTGTCGGAGTACGCGTTAAAGTTTTGAATTTAACCGAAGAAGCTGGTGAAAATTCCACCTTAATATCCGATCTAATAACGTCTACAGCCAGTGACTATGATCTGAGGAAGAAAATCGTCTGCTTCTGTGGCGATAATGCAAAAGTTAATTTTGGTGGAGAAACTCGTGGTTGAAAGAAAAATGTTTATCACCGATTGAAACAGTGGCTTCCACATTTGGTCGGCATCGGCTGTGCCGCTCACATAACACACAATGCATTGAAATTCGCATGTGATGAAATACCATTCGACATAGAGTAGGTTGTTGTTAAAACATATTCTCACTTCACGCAAAGAAAAAATATGGTTGGGGCAATCAAATTCGAAGAGCATCATATATTTTTGGGTTAATGGTTGTACCAACCATAGTCGTACTATAAAATGGTTATCGTATAATGATAATAAAATAACCATATTTTTATTATTATAGTATAATGTGGTTCCAACAGTTATATTATGATTCAAAAATCACCATATTATGGTCCTAAATAACCATATTATATTGAATTTATCATAATATGATCGCACCTAATCATAGTGTTCTCAAAATGTTATCATCTTATAGTCCCTCATAACTATATTATGATTCCTGGATTATCATTATATGAACCATAATCTAAGAAAATTTCTTAAAGGAAAAGTTCTTAGAAACTATGAAAAAGCTCTTTAAATTTAAGAAATTGATATTAAGGACTTTTTGAAGAAAAATTGTTTAGGAAAAAATCATAGATTCTAAGAACTTTTCTTTCAAGAAAACTTTGATTTTGTGGACTTTTTTTAAGACAAATACTTAAACCTTTTTTTTAAATCCTAATGATTTTTTTAATAAAAAAAATCTTAAGACACTTAAGATTTTTTAGAAATTTTTCTTTAAGAAAAAGTCTTTATAATCTAAGAATATTTCTGCCAGAAAAAGTAGTAGTCCAGTTTTAGTAAACAATATATGATTGTTTTTTTTAAGACATTTTGTAGTAAAAACAAACTGACTGAAATGATAAAATTTTGGTTTTTATGAAAATAAGACAAGATTATGGCTGTAAATGTTAAGAGTCATGTATTATTTGATGTATAATTTTTTATTGATTATTGCCAGCATTTTATCGTTGCATAATTATCATAGTTAGAATTTTTGTTACCACAGTATGGTTACAGCCAATCATGATATAAAATAAGAGGTGCCAATCATAAAATAGTAAAATATTTACTAAATAATGCTGGTAGCGACCATGTTGATGGTTAGAAAACCAATAACTTGGTTGTGACAAACATACCCGATTGCAACAAGCACAATATAGTAGCATAAATCATATTGCAACCATGTTTTTTCTCTGCGTGTTCTACCTTAACACTGTACGCATGACAGCATTAAAAGCTTTTTGTGAAGAAGCAGAAGTGGAACATAACATGCTGCTCGGATATGCAAAAACACGATTTTTGGCTCTCGGACCAGCTATCAAGCATATTTTAAAACTCAATGATGCTCTTCAAATGTATTTTCTTGGACTTGAAAGAGGAGAAAAAAAGTTGAAGGATTTTTACAATTTTGGTTGCTATTCGTTCAAGAGCAGGTAAAAAATTTCATTTCAATTTCTCTAATTATATAGAATTTTCCTCTTCTCTTTCTAATTTATTTTTCATTCATCAGGCTGAATTATTCGGGAAATATGTGCTGAAAATTGAAGGTTATGATGTCACTGCATTCGAAGTTGCATACTGTTTTAATGAGCTCGAAGAAACACTAAAAATGCGTCAAGAGGATGAATTTTTATCGTCAGCTGTACTAGCAGAAAAGCAAAAACTTTTTGACAATGGATACAATTCGATTGAGATGGCTCCTACTTACATTTATGGACAGCACCGTTCGAGCCACTGAAACTTTTGCGTGGGCAGTATTGCAAGAAACACCAACACGGAATGAAGTCGAAGCCGTTATGGACAAGTTGAGCGAATACAATTTGTACAATGCCAATGAAAATGCGGTAAATTTGCACACCCAATTTCGATCGGTGGGTGGAGATATTTATTCATCTCAATAACGCCGATTGCGAATTCAAAGAAATGGCCACGACCGTTAAATATATTTTATGTTTGCTAGGAACTTCAGCATCAGTGGAACGAATCTTCTCTGCAGTGAACAAAACTTGGACGTCAGACAAAACCCGATTAGATGTGCAAACAATGAAGGCGATTCTGGCCGTCAAATGTAATTTGAAGTACAAATGCGTTGATTTCTATGATTACCTCAAAACAAAGCCGGCATTGCTTATTCAAATTGCTTCAAACGACAAATACAAAACAACCACAAAAGCTGATTTTGATGGAAATGATTGTTAATTTTTTTTATACATTGAATAAAATATATACTGCGAAAAGTACTGTTTTTCCAAATCGATTTACTGCTTTTTTAAAAAATTTCAGTGAAATGTACTATTTTTGGTCCAACAAAATATACGAGCGTTATCGATACCACATTTATCATACGCAGTGTAGCCCTTATTGCTAAAAAAAATAATTACTATGAAGTTTTAATTGAATATTTGTGATACTTTAAAAGCCTGACAATAATCGTTTGTTTTAACCCAGTAGAAATTCATCTACTACTTGTTAGAGTAAAATAGCCTGCAATAGTGTGTTAAAAAACAATAGAGTTTTATTTACTGCACTTTATTGAGCAAAAAATTTACTTGCCAAAATCAGTAAATTTATTTCATTATTTAGACATGCAAAAGAAATGCCTTACGGATATCGAAACAAGTGCTTTCACACGAGATTTAATTTAAGAAAAAATACTGCTACTAATTTAAGCGCAGGAAACTGCTTCCAAGCAAGCAGAGAAGAAATTTTACTTCTTTTTTTTAAGATCTTCCTCATTAACTTAGTTTATTTTACCATTTTGTAGTGATAGTTTTAAATTAAAATTTCTAGCTTGGGAAAAATTTTATTGCAAAATTTCTAAAAATTCTGTTTCAGTGGATGTATTTCCTGGAGCTACATCTCAAGTTTATAGTTCCGCCGATTGAGACCTTATCAGTGAATAAACTCATATCACCTGGAAAACATATTTTAAATTTCAGATTTCTAGTAGATTTCTAGCAGAAGGTGCTTGGGCAACACGTTGATAGGGGTAGTATTTACCAATTTGCTCCTCTCCGTACTAATGTTTAAAATCACCACGCTTTGTGGATGTCTTCAGTTAATTGCCTTATATCCCAAGGGCATATATTACACATTTCAGATTTTATGACAAAGGAGTTTTGTTAGGACGTAAAGAGGGAGGCTTTTTCCTTTTTCCCCTTCTCTGAAAAAAAATGTTCAAATATCCCGAGGTGTTGAAAATCAAAGCTGGACGAGGAATTTACATGTCAAATTTTTATTTCCTAGGTTCCTTAAGCGAAAATGTGAAAATCGCTTTAACTTCTAATCTAATAATAAATGAACAATATTCAAGATATGTTTTATTATTTCTACACAGAGTAAACAGACTCATTGTAACAATCGAATGTCTTGTCAACCAAATGATTTGATTGGAGCAACCGATATATAGTGTATAGTATAGCCACCGATATATTTGTTTGTCGCAACCTAACTTCGATCAATACAACAGAATTGAGTTTAAAACCAAATGTTTTAAATTGTAGCAGAAAAACATTTAGCTGGACAACTAAATAATTTGGTTGCTGCAACTAAAATATTCAGTTGGCAAGAAATTTGGTTGGCACGATGAATCTGTGTATAGTATAGCCACCGATATATTTGTTTGTCGCAACCTAAATTCGATCAATACAACAGAATAACGTTTAAAATCAAATGTTTCAATTGTTGCAGGAAAACATTTGGCTGGGACAACTAAATAATTTGGTTGCTGCAACTAAAATATTCAGTTGGCAAAAAATTCGGTTGTCACGATGAATCTGTGTATAGTATTGCCACCGATATATTTGTTTGTCGCAACCTAAATTCAATCAATGCAACAGAATTTCTGTTGAAATCAAATATTTCAATTGTAACAGAAAAACATTTGTTTGGGATAACTAAATAATTCGGTTGCTGCCACCAAAATATTCAGTTGGCAAAAAATTCGGTTGTCACGATGAATCTGTGTATAGTATTGCCACCGATATATTTGTTTGTCGCAACCTAAATTCAATCAATGCAACAGAATTTCTGTTGCAATCAAATATTTCAATTGTAATAGGAAAACATTTGGTTGGGATAACTAAATAATTCGGTTGCTGCCACCAAAATATTCAGTTGGCAAAAAATTCGGTTGTCACGATGAATCTGTGTATAGTATTGCCACCGATATATTTGTTTGTCGCAACCTAAATTCAATCAATGCAACAGAATTTCTGTTGCAATCAAATATTTCAATTGTAACAGGAAAACATTTGGTTGGGATAACTAAATAATTCGGTTGCTGCCACCAAAATATTCAGTTGGCAAAAAATTCGGTTGTCACGATGAATCAATTTTCTCTGTTTATTAGTAGGATTTGTTTTAACAAAAATTAAAAATATTTAAGTCTTGGATTTCTTGATTCACTTATTCTAAATGAAAAATCAAAAATTTTAATATTTTTCCCCAGCTATTGTTTTTACTGCATTCATAGCTACCATAAATTTTTTTTATGGTAATTGAAAAGCATTCAGTTCTATTTTGGTTAAGCAATGTTTAGACAATTGCATTCTTATTACAACTTGTTCAAATATCTTCTTATTTTCTAATAATACTCTCGTATTAAAACAAATAACTATATATTTGAATTTTTTGGGTATATAAAGCAATTTAATCGAACCAAAATTATATTCAATTCATCGATCGTATAGTGAAGTTGAATTGGAATTTATAATGAAGTATTCATTATTTATACTGTGTTTAGCCCTTTTGGGCTCTAGTGTATTTGCTGATGATGAAAAAGTGAGGTCTAGAAGGGTTGCTGCACGTTATAGTGAAGACTTTGCGGTTAAACTATGTGCTATGGGTAAAAGTGAATACTGTACAGAGGCATTAGCTCAGGAACTAGCTACTGAAAAAGAGTTAAAGCTTGAATTGGAGCAACCTAATGTACAAGATGCTTCTAAAGGTGTAGATGTTAGTGCTGTTAATGAAAAGGAACTAGATGAAGGAGAAGGAGATGAAGAAATTCAAGAAATCAGTGGCTCTCGTGCTCGTAAAAACCACAAGGCAATTCGTAGACGCAAAGCACGCCGCATGCGCAAAATGCGGGCACTCAGAGCCCGCAGAGCACGCAGAGCACGCATAGCACAGAAAGCCCGCAGAACACGCAGAGCCCGCAGAGCTCGCAAGGCACGCTTAAATCGTCGTCGTCGTCGAGTACGTCGTATCAGACGTCAACGCATGATCAACAAATCCGTTGGCTAAACACTGCAAAAGAAGAACAACACAGGCCTTTGATTTTAATAAATGAATTAATATTATAAAAATTACAAAAATTGTTTTTTATTTAACCCACTTATAACTAAGGCTGTATTTAGGTACTGTTAACGCCTAACTACAATTGGCTTAGGATGTTTTTTTTTTTTGATTGGACGGCTGAATTTTAGCTGTTCTTTTTTTTAAAGACGTGTGAAAAGAAACGGCAAAATATTTTTTTTAATCTGTTTATTGTATAGGGTTGCGAAATTGATCAGGAAATATAAAAAGTTAAAAATTTGTCAATAAATAGGCTGTTTCAAAAATTATCCAAAGTAGGGTTTACCAAAACAAAAAGTGGTATGCAGGGTTTCTCAAGTTCTACTGAACCGATTTTAATGACATATGGCTTAATCGACGCAAAATTAACATGGCTATCGTTCCATGCCTATCGTTCCATAGTAAATAAATGAAAATTTAGCATCAAAGTCGAAAAAAACTGTCCTGTCGGTATAGGGTTAAGCTCAATTTTGGTAGCAAAAACATTAGTTTATTATAACCAAAAACCAAAAACATGGTAATGGCATTTCATTATATATTTGATACATTACTTTGTAATGAGTACTCCTTACATTCAGCACTATTTTCAATATAAAAATGATGTATTACCTATATTATGTTACTTATTTTTTAATTTAAATTAAATATTAATAATAATGTTATCTGTAATGGCTTATCTTTAAAATTATTTTAATATAAATAATAATGAGTCATTGTTATTAGTTTAAATAGCTTATTTATTAATGTGTATTTTATTAATTTATGAATTAAAAGAGTTTAATAAAACATATTAACTTGTATGCGAACAGGAAAAATCCTACAAATAAGTTTAGAATAGTGTCGAATTAATTTATTTTAACTTGTCTGTGTTATGACACATCTTATATAATTATTTTTGGTATTCAGATCACAAATATGTTAAAAAATTTTAAATAAATTTGAGCAAAAATCGAGTTTAAGCTGTAGTTCCGAAATATCTTTAAGATACAAATTTTCAAAACTGTAAAGAGATAGAGAAGTTTGGAGACTAAATTTGGAATCAACGGAATCAAATAAAAATTACTTGAATTTCAATGCTAACAAAAAATGTTTAAAGCTAAGCAAAAACTTTCCCTTATTGACCTTCTTCAAATGAAGCGAATCAATTCCGAATATCTCGATGTTTCTAAAAATTATTGGAATAGACTATGTCCTACCAAAATTTTAATCCCCTATTTTTCCAATAGGATTCAAGAAAAATCTATATATTAATAAATTTGTGGTAATCCCATTGGTTCTGATATTGATCCAAACGGTTAGTATTGTGTGATAGCAACAATTATCCTGTAGATAAAAGCCACATTTAAGAAAATCGGCTAAAAATGGGCCAAATATGACAAAAACTACATATGGGGCATTTATCAATAATTGGCCGTCAAAGGGTTAATTTATATATTTCCAAAAAAATATAAAGACGGGTTAAAAATTGGTATTCCCAATACTGTATCTCATTACCTTGTCGCTTACTCAAAGTTAAATTATAATTGGTTACCAGAAGCTCAAAAAATAATGTGTTACTCAATTTCTTATGGAAAGACACACTTTTTATATTTTATTATCAAACATTTTTTTATTTTTTTTTTCAAAAAATATTTTACACAAAATTATTATTAAAAGTTAAGCGTATTTATCATTTTGTTTTAATTTGCTAACTTTTGTTTTGAATTAAGGATTTTAAGGTCAAATTTTAATTGTTTTAAGGTCTGATTTTTAGAACTAAAAAAGTTTTTTGGGATTTTTTAAGCACTATGTAACATTTAGGGCAATTTAAGTTTGTACACTCAGAAAAAAAGTTAGTAGAAAAATTTGTAAACGGTTTTCACTCCCACTCTACTATTTTTGTACTGATTTTTAGTAACAAATTATTATTTAGTTAATCTTTTTGCTATTTACATTTTACAAATTACAGAATTTTTACAGAATATTTACAAATTTTTGTTTCTAGTTTTAGAAATCATTTTACAAATTTTTGAAACTCGATTTGCTAAAATTGGCAAAAAATATTACTAATTTTAAAAAAGTGGTTATTGAAGAAAATGTTATTTCTAATTAAAACTTACACCTACAAACTTAAATTTCCTTAAAATGTTACATATATTAAAAAAGGGATCGGAACTGAAGATACCGACTGATGTCTAAAAAAAAAGGACATCCATTTAAAATAGCACTAAAAAGGTTTTTTAGTTCTAAAAATCCGCCCTAAAAACAATTAAAATTTGACCTTAAAAGTAAAAAAAATATTGACTAAAATATTTTTCAAAACAGAAATTACCAAATAAAAACAAAATTATTAATTCGTTTGTTTTAAAAATATATTCAAAAATAAATTCAAAGCTTTTTACTAATATTAATAAAATTTAGTAATTTTTTTTTGCTGATTTTTAGCAAACAGATTTTAAATTCCACTTTACAAAAAGTCTACTAAAATTTAGTAGCGGCTACTAATTTTTCTACTAATTTCATTGTACTACACGTCAGCAGACATGTGTTGCTCTAAGATTAGCAAAAAATACCGCTGGGCTCAAATTAGCAGAATTTCCCGTAATAACAGCAAAATTTTCAGTTGCCACTACAGACTTTTTTGGTGAGTGTGGCAATTATATTTTAGGCATCACTTCTAAAAATTCGACAGTAGTTACAAAATATTTGCGTTTTTTGAATAAATTGTTCTTTATTAGCTTGGGGTCATATGTGACACCATGTCCAAAAGATTAATGAGGCCATATTAGTTTTTCCCAAACCGCTAAGTTATTAAGATGAAATATAACATTTAAAATTAGAAAATTGATTCATTTTTGATACAAAGTACTTAAAAAGAGTACATTTACATAATTTTTTATAAAAATCACATTTGTGTTGAAATCCACAAAAAATAAGAGCTCGTCACCGACAGGTCCATGGAGGGATTTACCTGAAAATTGGCATACTTCATCTCTAGGATGTATTTAATAAGCTCTTGAAGTGCAAAATTCATTTTTTTAAAATTATTTAAAGATAATTTTGTAAAAATCGAAAATGGAGTTTTGAGAATTATGCCGAAAAATGTATGTGTTTTTTACCTTATTGCAAGACAGGTTAGCAAACAGGAAATAAAACAATATTTCATATCTGAGTACTTATAAGAACAATTATGGCTTTAATCAATTTCTGAAAGTTTAAAAAAGTTTCATCAAATTTCATGACCTAGTGTTTTTTTTTTTTTGCGATAAAATTGGTCTGGGGCATTTGGTATTTCTTGGCAAGTTCTTAAACGATTTTAAAGTTATGTAGCTTTTTAAAAATATTATTTTATACTGAAATCGATTCATAACACAAGTGGTTGAAAACATTTAAATATCGAACGAAATTTTTTCTAAAAACTGCCTCCAACGTTCATATTTTTAAGTTTTATATAGAAAGGAAATAAATTGAAACCCGACACTCCTCAAACTTGCATTTTAAAAAATTTCCATATAATCTTGGACCCCTTATTCTACAGTGAGAAAAAAGTTAGTAGAGAAATTAGTAAAAGGGTTTGTATATGAAAGTACACTGTTAGTTTTTTACAAATTTATTTTGCTAATAAAATTGTGCTGATCAACAAATTAATACTGAGGACAGCAATCAAGTGGTATATACCGCAGCTTTTCTTAATGCAGCACTGATAAAAAAATACGAACTCTAAAAATACAACTCTCTCAAGACATACAAAATACAAACGTCGAAGATTTTTGTAGCTATTTTTCATAGATATAAAAAACAAAATGACGCCAAAAATGTGTGTGTGTAAAATAAAGAGAAAATTAAATTTAATAAAGATAAACTTTAAATGTGTATTGTATAAACAAAATATTTATAAATAGTGATTCTTTATGGAATTTAGCGAAAATAAAACAAATATGTAAAATGTAAGTAATTGAGGTAATTTTTAGATTTTAAAATTTCTGGATATTTTTATATTTTAAAATGTTTTGATTCTGCTGACATTAGCAATATTTCTGTAAGCAACCTCCTGACTAAAATTTTGCTAAGTAACATTTTTTGCTGTATTAACTAACTTATTTTTTTTTTTGAGTGCACACAATAAATTGGTTTATATTAAGTCTGTTCCCGTACGTTACCGCGGGTTCCCAAACTTACCCAAATTTACCAAAAGCGTTCCCGTACTCGAAAATTGGGTAAATGAGAGCGTTTATGAGAGTGTATTAGTGTTTCTCTTTTTACCGAAAGTTACCCAAACTTTTTCTTTGGGTAAATTGTCAAAAGAACAGTTGATAAACAAAAACAGCTGTTTTATAATTGTAAAAAATAAAACTAAGGAACTTCTGCGATGCTAATTTAGCCCTTTTCGTGTTACAATAAGCGGTTTTTTACTTTCTAAAAACTGCAAATATTTTCTGTTTATAAAAAAAGCGACAGATAGGCACCTTTTAATTTTTCTTACTGCTTTTTTTGAAAATTGTAACCCCCTCTTTTACATTGGCACGAAATCTCGAGATTTTTATATACACCACTTTGAAAAAACAATGAAAAAAAAGCTCATAGACATTAAATTATGAGAAAAATATATTTATTAGAAATAACTATGTGTGTTTTTTCAAAGAGGAAAATATCAAAATCTCGAAATTTCGTGCCACTGTAAACGGCGGGCAATTTTAATATATTTTTTTGAGTCTTTTATTTCAATTTTCGCATTTCTCCATTAGCGCGTTTTCACTTGTCGTGTTACTTATTGCACCTAAAAGTTTGGCATCACTGAAGCATTTTGACATTTTTTTTGGGCTAGAAAAGTGTTTTTTTGCGTTCCCGTACTTTTGGGTAATTTTGTCATTTTATGAGAGTATTTTGTGCTTACTCTCATTTTACCGAACTTTACCCAGAAAGTAAGGGAACACAGCTATTAAGTTGTGCATATGTACGTTCAGGTTCGCTGTTTATAAAATTTTTGAACCCGAGCCCGCTGAACCCAAAAATTTAACCAGGTTCGGATTCTAAAATATAAAAAAAAAAAAATATGCTTGCTGTACATGGCGTGAGAAATATTTGATAAAAAAAATCATAAAAAACATTAGATTCATTCCAGTTTGCAGTGCTCGACAATATATCTAGTCCTTATTTTACTTGATCAATGCAGAGCTATTTGCAAAAAAAATGCAAACATTAAAAAATTTTTTCTTTAGCTAAAAAGCTAAACTAGAAAAAAGCTGTACTAGACTGTCAAACTAGATTGAATTCCAGTTATGATCTGGTTCAAGTTTTATTGGAATACAGAAGTTTGTGTTCGGAATTACTGGATGCTGCATTAACTATAAATGATTGAAATGATGATGAACGAAGTTTTTGCAAATGTTAAAAAATTACCGCTGAAACTACAAGAAGAACAGATGACTTTAGGCGATTTTTATAGAGTCTAAATTAGTTTTAAATTAGAGCTAACAAAAGATGACATAGCAAAAACATTTTCATAAGTAATCCACTTTTGATTGCAGCATTATATCTAGATAGCAGATTTAAGTTAATGCTAAGTTTCCAAGATGTTGAAAATGTCAAAAAAAGATATTTTAAAAACAATGAAAATTTAAAAAAATTCGCTAATGGAAAGAGAAGAAGAGAATTTTATGAGAGAGAATTAATATCTTGTTCTTCTGAAGATGATGAAGGTATTCTCGAATAAGTTCTAAAGAAGAAGCAAAGATTTGCTCAATCGAATTCTTCAAATGAGAGGGCTTTTTCAGCCTTGAGATTCAATTTGTCGCCACAAAGAACAAATTTAAAAGAAGAAAACTTAAAAAATATATTAATTATAAAATTAAATGAAAATTTCTTTGAAAAATAAATAAATTTTCTATTAATTAAACATTTGTACTTTTTTTTTAATGTTGAACCCGAATCCTGAACCGAAGCCGAACCTTAACTTTTTATTTTGATTAACCCGAATCCAAACCCATTTCTCCAGGTTTCAGTCCCTGATACGTTGGTACACCAGAGCAAATGAGAGCCACATAAGGGATATGTTATCTTTAATCAACATATCGCCCTTGTCTCTCTAAAGGGAGTAAACTCAAAATTTAAACATTTTCAGTAGAGGCAAAAAACTGTTTTTTTTTTTAATATTTACTATTAAGTTCAAACAAAACTGATTGATTCTAAAGAAGCTACTCTTATACGAGGGCGAATCAATAAGTTCGTGACTTTTCAAACTTCGCTTGTACACTCCCCAGCAAAACCACACATTACCAAATAATGGGTAAAGTAATGTATAGCCATAGAGGCCGATGGATTACTTTACACCTGACTTCATTGATGAATTTTATAGGCGATGAGCCTTAAAGTAATGTATATACCCATTACTTTAGAGGTGATAATGTAAGGGGTTACTTATATGGTTACGAGAATGGAATAAGTAATGTGTCTAAAAATAGATTTAAAAAAAAAATATTACAAGTATTTTATTTAAAATTTTTGTGATTAAAAATAATGTGATCAAGATGGGAATCGAACCAGGGAAATCTGGTTGCCAACCAAGAACTCTACCCACTGAGGTATCGACGCATATAGTATTTGGTTGCTTTAAACCTAAATGAATTGTTACGCTTCGTTTTTTCGCTAGTGTTGTCAAAACAAACATACATTAGACTTTTGCTTACAAACTTACAAAAAAAACACAAAGTAATGTATCTAAAAATAGATTTTCAAAAATATTTCAATTATTACTTTACATTTATAAATAATATATTACGTAAACAATAATGAGTAACTTATTACTTTATGCTTGCAAATAATGAAAAAGGTAACGAGCTATCATTGCAAGGTAACGCATATCGCACCCATTACCAAAGTTTTGCTGGGTCATAATATATTTTCCGTTACCCACTGTGATTTATTTAAAAAGTAAGACGTAGAGTTTGTTTTTGAATTGAAATTCATAGAAATATATTTTTTAACTATTTGAATCAGTCATTCAAAAAACAAACTATAAAAATTTACAGACATTCAGTAGGAGTTGATATTTTCTGTTAAATGTAAAATTTTATGTTTTCTGTTTCTAAAAATTGAAATTTATATAATTATTTTTTTGTTTTTTTACCAAAATAGTTTGTATATATACAAAATTATTTTAATAAAAATTACAAAGCCAATAAAAATATATACATCTGTGTGTTGCGTTGTGTTTTGTAATTACATACAAATAAAAAAACTTTCAATTTAAAAAACAAACGACAAAAGTAGTTTTTTCTTACTTTTTGTCAGTAAAAATTTGATGGTTATTTTAAACGACTTTCTATTGTTTTTACTACTTTTGTCGATTACAAGACAATGATTGAAAATAAACAACAAAATGGGCTGAATATAATGTAAAATCAGTAGTCCTCTTTTTGATTGTATTTTCGATTAATTTAATATGTATTTTAAGTTGTTTTTTTTAGGGAAATTATATTGTGAGTGTCGTTATATGAAATGCAACACTGCTCCCATCAAGTACCACATGTTAATAGAAGACTACTCTCAAATTTTGAGCAAGTTCCGTCATTTACTTAGCGTTTAACAGCTGTTCAAAACATACAACCTCGTAGATTTTTTTAAAAATGGAAAAAAGTGAATTTCTTCTATTGCTCATTAAACATTATTTTTTGCGAAAAAAAACCCGTATGGGGACTTTGCACCATCGATTTCAATGGTAAAAAGTGGCCTTACAAGCACGGAAAATGCCGAACGTTCTGGACACCCAGTTGAGGTCTCTACACCCAAAACAATTGAAAAAATTCACAATGTGGTGTTGGCCGATCGGAGATTGAATATGCCATAGATTGTAGAAGACAAAGACATCTCACTTTGCTCAGTGGTTTCAAATTTGAACGATCACTTGGGTATGAGAAAGCTTTCCACAAGATGGCTTCGGAGTTTGCTCACCAACGGAATCTTGTGACAGCTTAGTTTCCATGGCAAAAATTCATGAAGTAGACTACGGATTGCTACCTCATTTGCCTTTTTCTGCGGATTTACCTCCAGTGACTATTTTCTATTTCCAAACCTAAAGAAATGGCTCGGTGGAAAGAGATTTAGCTCCAACGATGAAATTATTGATCAAACAAATGCATATTTTATGGACCTCGAAAAATCATATTTTTTGAAAGGGATACAAAAATTGAAAAAACGTTGGACTAAGTGTATTGAGCTAAAAGGAGATTATGTTGAAAAATATTTTTTTTTTTTGCAAAAAAAAAACTGTGTTTCATTCAAAAAGTCACGGACTTATTGACCCACACACGTATCATAAAAAGGTATACAAATGTATTTTTTTTTAGCGAAAGAGTAGAGAAAATGATGTAAGAAATTTTACTGTGGGTAAATATGACCATCACCATGACAATACATAAAAACATCTTTTTGTATTATTTTCATTACTTATTATCATCCTTCAATTATTGAAAATGTATTTTAGCATACTGTTCAATCCGTAGAAAATTTTTGTAAAATAACAAGATTTATACTTTTTATATTTCAAATTTAATAAGGCCAAGTTTTTGGGATGTGTGTTAAACTTGGTTTAGTTAAACTGAAAACGAATTTTGTCTGTTATGTTTGTTAACATAAATTTGTCAGAACAATTTTTTGAAATAAATTAAATTAAAACCAATTTCAGAATCAGTATTCAGGTTACAAACTGCGACAAACAGAATTTAAAGATAATCTACATCCTAAAAACTCAGCCTAAGGTAACTAAACTAAACCTTTCAGTTGTGTATGCTTCAACTACTTTAATCCACTTTTTTAAAAATAATTTTCTTTCTATTCAATTCTATTGTTTGCGTGTAAATTACTTTTAATCAAAATGTTCATATTTATTAATTTGAATATATTTTTATGACAATAAAAGTAAACCCCCCTCTAACTAATTGTCAGCAATTATGGTAATTTTTTTTGTGTTCCATTTAGTGTAGACTGTATTAAATAAAAAAAGTTAACATTTACATTTTATATAAATGTAAATATACACTGATATTTTTTTTGCATGAAATAATGTGTATCAACAGTTTAATGTAATTGTGTGCATGTAGGTAGTAATATTATAAATGTTATATAAACAAAAGGTAGGCGCCTGAAAGTATAATAAACTATATATTTTATGAAGCCACTTAAAACAATGTTACCGACGAGCTCAGTCAAAAAGTCATTGTCCTTTAATACAAAAAAAATTAATAAATAAAGAACTAAGTGGAAAAACGTGGAATACCAATGTGAATGGGAAAAAGGTTTTGGTGTTAAATGACAGCATTTATATTTGGTAGTAAGTAAATGGTTAATAAACGAGAGATTTTTGTTGGTCATAACTTCCATTTTAAAAAATTTAATATGGCAACACTGGTTGCTCAATTTTTGAAACTTTTTCACTTGTTAAAAGAAAATATCTAATTATTTATATTAAAACAGAAAATTGGTTAATTTTCAGCATGTTAAAGCATTAACAAATTTTAAAAATTTCTTAACCCTTTAACCACTAAGACCGTCTACAGAAGGTCATCACTAAAGTCCAATTATATCCAAAGCAATATTTTTGGTGCAATAATCGCCAACGACATTTTTGTCTGTTTGAATTTACCTTTCGAACAGTGCCGGTTTGAACACGCTCAGTTGAATAGTTTGATAGATACACCCATTTCTGTCAAGATTTTTGTCAAAACAGACACGAAAATTATTTATAATTTTGGTGCAAAATTAAAACTAAAAAAAAACATACTTTCCAACAGCTCAATCGACTCGAAATTTTTTTGGAAAATAGCTTCAAGCTGTATTTTGATAATTTGTTGCGTGTTTGATTTGTTTGAGTCGAGCTTTTTGTCTTCAGGTTGTCTTTCATTTTTTCCACCTGGCGCTTTCAGGTTAAATTTTTTTGACAAATGGACTTCACATTCGTGCTTTTTAATCCAAAATGATGCTAGAACCAAAATTTCATAACAAAATACATCGTATTTCGACTCCAGTGGTTAAAGGGTTAATTAAATCTTTTAACTTAACACTTAAAATAGTTTGTAAGTTAAAATAACAGAAAATGCCATTTACAATGATATTTCACTTAAAAACCGATCTACTTAATTTTCATTTAAATTAATTGGCTTTTGTTATTTTTTATTTAAATGTTGTTTAAATAACTGACACATCCGTAAGAAACAAATGATTTAATCAGTTAAAATAAATGTTAAAATATTACCTAATAATTCCTTAAAAAATTAATGATTTAATCATTTATTTGAAAATGTTTTTGTAGTTTTTGTTTATTTTTAATCTACAAAATGTACGTATGTCTATACACTTTTTGTGTGAATAAGTTTGTGTGTGTTTATGAAGTTCTTGTAATTTGAATTGAAATAATTTTGTATATAAACAAACAATTTAAATAAAAAACAAATTGGAATTTTTTGAATATTTTTTTTTTGAAACAGACAGCAAACAAAATTTAAAATTGTAATAACTGTTACGGACACAAACCACAAATTTCCGTTTTGTGGGTAAATTTTTATTAAATTTCAAACAACAGAAAAAAAATACATGAAACAAACAAAATTGGTAAATGATAATATATTATTTCGAACAAATGTATAAAAAAGTTAATATAGATTTTTCTTTGAAAAATAAATGTATGTTCCTTTATTTATTTATTTATTTATTTATTTATTTATTTATTTTAATAAACATATAATTACAAATTATATGTTAATACCCTAACCGAGCACTAGCAACGAAGGCTCGTTGTAGCGAAAACAGACCAGAGCCTCTGGTGGGAATCGAACCCACTACCCCCGCACTGATAAGCTAGCACGCTACCAACTAGCCTACTGAGGCGTTCCTTTATTTTTAAATGGAACGGAAAACTTTTTTTTTTAAACATGCATAATATTCTGGGTGTACAAAAGAAGGAAACATATTTTTCGAGCGACTAAAACTAAAAAAATGCAAATTTGTTAACATCTAGTTGGGATTTGGTGGTGGAATTTATTTTTTGTTTTTCCGTAGACTTTCAAAATTTCCAATTTACTGATTTTTAACTAAAAACTCATTAATTTAAAATACAATATTTTAGGGCAAAAATTATTAAGGTATTATTTTTTTTTAAATTACACACGTTTTAATTTGAGTGTATTATTTTTATTCAAGGAATATATTTATAAAGTTATATTCTAATCAAACCCTTGGATAAACATGTACCTTATGGCGCTAATAATGCATTAAAGGGTCAAGGCGTATGAGGAATAACATTAAATTATAATGTTCTTCAAACGTATAGTATGCGAGTAGTTACAGTTGTAAAAATCTGAATGGTTTGCTGTATAGAGACCACTTAGAATATGTTCATAAATGATGCTAATATCACGTCTCGCATTATACGAACATTATTACAATAACAAAATATGTGTACGAGTAGCATAAGAACTAATTTTATGTGGAAATCCGATGTCTTGTAAGAAATCCCAATTTAAATAAGAAAAAATATATTAAAGTTTATATTTGCAAACTTTTAATAAAGATAAAATAAGATTTATTAAACAATTTTTGTATGGATTTTTTTTTTAAGAAACCTCTTATTCGGCTTAGTTCATTCAGATTATGTAAAACAATATATATTTAAAATCATATTTTCCTCTACAATGAGAGAATTACCTGCATGATATTATTAAATTTTGTAATCATAAAAGTAATGAAGTTGCACAGAAACTCGCTCATTAAAACTTTTCTTAATTTAATTTTGGTGTAAATAAAATTTTAAGAAAAAATTATTTTTATTTATTTATTTTAGTTTTTAAAAGATTCATGTCCTTAATGAAGAAGATTTTTAAAAAAATTAGTATCACAAAAAAAAAAATTCAAAGAAATTGTACGTTAACTTTGTGAGCGACAAAATAATATGCCGAAAAATATAGTTTTAACAAATACCGTGAAGGTGCGTTTATATGGAGACTAAGTTCAAACATGATCTGGGTTTTCGTTAAATTAGGCGACATGACACACACAGAAAAATAAAGTGCCACCCAAATTGAAAAGTGTATTTTGGCTGCCACAATCAATTCGGTTAGGACAACCATATTCAATTTGTTGAGAAAAAAGACAGTCATTTAAGCATTAACCCAACAAGGGCGTGGATACTGAAGAGGGTTGCGTAGCGTCAGCCGAAAATACACCTAGAAAACAGTATCAGTTGTGGCCACCGAATTTGTTGCCAATCGAATTCATATTATATTATATTTTTAGTTGTGAAAGCCAATATTCAGTTGTAGAATTTAATATTTATATTCCACAGAAATATTATTACGTTCCACAAAATTTTATTTAAAAAAAAATAGTTTTAGATTTTACCAGTATCGAACCTGGGCAATCATATTCATAGTTCACAATCTTGCTTACTGCACCAGAACTTATTTTAATTTTCTTTGATATATTTGCCATTTAAAATTTTAAATATTTTTATAAAAAAAAAATAATTTTTGAAATGTTCGCCTTTTCCGGGATTTGAATTCGGAAATTCAGAGTACTGAGCTACCTCTCTACCCACCACACCACAAACACTTATAAATTTTGATGGCTAATTTTGAATTTAAACAATTTGTAAGAAAAACAAATATTAGTATAAAATTTGTTAATCAATACCAATCATTAGTGAAGTCTATAATCAATACAGTCCACAATTCGATTGGGTCAACTAAAATCCTAATTTTATGATATAATTGATCAGGATAACCGTACTTGTAGTTACCACTTTTGAATATCGACAATTTTTATTAATTTGATAGATTGTACCAAATTTCTAATATATTCACTAAATCAAATGGTTGCTTCCACCGCACACAAATACTAAACGAATTTTATTTTTAAAGAAATACCAATAGTTGGTAAAAAATCGATTTTAAATTAATGAACGGTAAAATATTAATTTTAAATCACTGAATGGAAAAACATTTTTTAAATAACTTTACGGTTGAGTCAACGGTTAAAAAATTGAACTGAATTATTTTTTTCCGTTCGCATTTCTAGTGATTTAAATCATTTGATTTGGTAAAAACGATCTGCTACACTCACAATATATTTTCTGTCACCGACTGTAGTTTATTGAAAAAGTAATACGTAGAGTTTGTTTTTAAATGAAGAATCATTTGAAATTCATAGAAATATATTTTTTAACTATTTGAATCAGTCATTCAAAAAACAAACTATACAAATTTACAGACGTTCAGAAGGAGCTGATATTTTCTGTTAAATATAAAATTTTATGTTTTCTGTTTCTAAAAATATAAATTCATATAATTCATTTATGTTTTTTTATCAAAATAGTTTGTTTATATGCAAAATTATTTCAATAAAAATTATCAGAAATTATTCAAATATAGATACACACATAGAAAAAAAATATATACATCTGTGTTTGTTTTTCAATTCGAAAAACAAACCAGAAAAATCGTTTTTTCTACGTTTTGTCAGTTAAAAATTGATTGTTATTTTAAACAACTTTCGATTGCTTTTACTACTTTTGTCGGCATCAAACAATGATTAAAAATAAACAACAAAATGGGCTGAATATAATGAAAAATCAGTAATTCTCTTTTTGATTGTATTTTTGATTAATTTAATGCGTATTTTAGATTTTTTTAAACGAACGAAATATTGTGAGTATATAATTGATTTAATTCTTAAATAAATATTGGATTTGAACGCGATCAATTGAATGAATTTGCTCGTTTTAAACACAAAAAGAATTCGTTCACTTTATATAAAAATTGAATTTAATTTTTGGCGAATTCATTAAAAACAGAATTAATTCTTGAAAGCAATGAACGATTTTCTGTCCAAATGTTTCATGAGCGACGAGGCCCATTTTCATCTGAACGGATATGTAAAAAAAATTGGGCTCCTGCGGCACAAAGAATCTAGGTATGATTCACGAAGAGCCATTACATCCACACAAAATCACTGCATGGTACGCCATTTGAGCCGGAGGTATCATCGGGCCTTGTTTTTTTCGAGGGTAACACGATTACTTTTATTGCCGCAAATTGACGACTTAGGACTGTAGGATATGTGGTTCCAACAGGACGACGCAACTGAACACTCAGCGACAATAAGCATTTTAAGGGATGCGTCCAGTGGCGATGTCCAGTTTTGGCGATTTACAGGGACTAGCTAGATTGCCCGATTTAAACTTTCCAGAACAAATAAAGTGGAAAGGAACCAAAAAAGGATACTATTATTCAATTATTGGTATTTTCAATCAACTTTACGATTAAAATTCGTACAGTAAAAGCAACCATTTATTTAGTAAACGTACCAGAAAATTAGTACAGTCTATCAAATTTGTTAAAAAATTGTCGATATTCGAAAGTGATAACTACAAATACGGTTATCCTGATCAAATATATTATTAAATTAGCGTTTCAGTTGAACCAACCGAATTGTGGATTGTATTGATTGTATTAACGTCATTTTTTGCCTAACTTAATTTGACTTTACTTTGTTTCAGTGTTTGACAAATTCAACCATGGAAAGGTACACAATTGAACGGCACGTTAAGATTGCTTCAACAATCTTTAACAAATTGGGCGTTCAAATCAAAATGCATTTCGTGCACTTCGTGATTATTTTGGTCAGCATAATCGAACAAATGTGTCCACAATCGTAAGAACTGTGCGCAAATTTCAGCAAACCGGGTCTGTAGGAAATGTGAAAACACGTTTGCATGCTCGCCCAGTTCGTTCTGAGGAAAACATTGATGTTATTCGCGAAAGTGTGGCAGAAGAGCCGTCAACCTCGACTCGTCGTCGGTGTTCGCTATCGCGAAATGATAACGCAATTCTTGTGGATAAAAATTGAAGATATGGACCTGGATGATATGTGGTTCCGAGAAATTCAATGTCCGTCTTATCTTACGTCGTAGCGATGTTAATTGGCCGCCACGATCATGCGATTTGACACGGTTGGACTTCTTTCTTTGGGAATATTTAAAAGAAAAAGTGTACGTCAATAAGCCAAGAATAATTCAGGAGCTAAAGGATGAGATAATTCGGTACATTAACGACATTGAACCTCAATCATATCTTAAGAGTCATTGAAAATATGGACCATCACCTCTATCCGATGGTCCATATTTTCAATGACTCTTAAGATATGATTGAGGCTCAATGTCGTTACCGAAGCTGTCGCGAGCATTTGGCCGATATTTTGTTTCACATATAATTGTCATAAATCCTTCTATCGCAATGCAAAATATTAAGATAATTCAGTGAAAACTTTTTGTTTTATTTACAAATAACATCGTGCATTATGGTTAGACCACCCTTTAGAAGCCACTAACGATTGGTATTTTTAAAAGGATTTTCTGCTAAAACTTATTTTCCTAAAAAATTATTTATATTCAAAATGAGTTATCAAAATTTATAATCCTAATTTCCGAGTTCGAATCCCGGCAAAGGCAAACATTTAAAAAATATATATTTTTTTAAATTAAAATAAAATAAAATACTCAAATGCTTAAATAACAAATATATCAAAGAAAATTAAATAAATTGTGTAAGTAAGTTAGATAACTGAATATTGGCTTTTTAATATGAAGATAGTTAATATGAAGATAGTGGTCGTAATCGCCAGAATTCGATTGGCAACAAATTCGGTGGCCACAACTGATACTATTTTCTGGGTGTATAGCAAAACGACGTCTGGTGAATATTTTTGGGCTTTCTATGATATTTTTTCATATAGATGTAATAATCATAAATTCAGGAAAAAAAATTTCAAAAATTGTAGTATCCTCCAGAAGGAAGATTAATCCTGGGATTATATGTCCCATTGGTATTTTTTTTTTGAGCAACTAAATATACCATAGTTAGAGATGTTTTTTTAAATTTTGTCTGGGATGAATAATCCCGATGGTAGTGAAAAGGTTAAGTTCTATATTTTTTTTGTAGTTACAAAACATAATCACAAACTCATTATACCCTAACGTAGTGGTGTAGTGTATCACTAACATATGCCATAGTGATCGATGTACTTTATACGTATACTTAATATTAATTTTTATGCTTATATCACTCATACGTTATAGTAGCATTAAGTCGAACAAAATATTGTAAGACTTTCGGGTTTTCAATATAAAAATGTTTAAACACATCTTATTGATTGTTTCATTTGCAAATTGATTCCATCAAAATAGTTTGTTAATCTATAAAATGTTGTTTTTATAAAAGAAAAATGTATCTCCAAATTTACATATTGTGTAATTTTGTATGAAATTTAAAAATTGTTTCTCCCAAAACGAAATCTGTACTTTTAAAATAAAGTCAAAACCATAAATTAAATTTAAGTACTTTGCCAATGACCTTCAACCTTTATTAATGCATTAACATGTCACATTTTGTAACAATATTATGTTATACAATTATAGCAATCATGTTGCTGTTGCTGTTGTTTTTTTTTTTTTTTTTTTTTGGTTGTAGAAACCAAAAAAAAAAAAAAAATCACAAACACAGACTCAGTCTACCATATAATATAAACGCAGAACATGTTTATGATACCGTTTTCCTTGGCAAAACTAAGTGCAGAGGAAAACAAACCATAAATAAACTCTTTGCAACAAAAATATAATAATAACGCCCAGAGGCGTTATAGAGACGAGAAAAAAAAACAAACTGAAAAAAACATTATCATGTAATACAACAAGGGTTAAGTGTGGTTATAAAAATGAAATATAAAAACAAATTTTAAGTGAAATGTGAGGTAAATTGAATGGTAAATGGTGTAAAAATTTAAAGACACATTTTTAAAGTTAAATTATATGGAGTTGTTGCCACAAATTTAATATTTAAATAAAAATATTTTAATTTAACTAAATATTTATTCATGTTAAATAGTTTTTAAATTTTATTTTATTTTTTGCAAATATTTGCTATCATATGTAAAAGTCTTTAAATTTAATTTTAAATACCATTTAATACTACATAGAGTAAAAAGTGCGTGGTGTGGCAAGTGCCAATATTTTCTGTTTATTCAGTATGGCCAACTGTTGAAAAAATTGTGTCAAAATTTCCTGGCATTTCATTAATTAGAAAAAAGTTACCATTTTAAAAATTATGGTGCTTTTGATTAAACATTGTTTTTTGGTTGTAAAAAATACTACAAAAGCCAAAGAATGAATTGAAAAACATTATGGTGAAGCTTCGCTGTCATATTCAATGATTAAAAGGTGCACGCAGAGAAAAAACATCGTTGCCACATGATCACTGCTACTATATTGTGCTTGCTGCAATCGGCTATGGTTGTCACAACCATATTATTGGTTGTCTAACCATCAACATGGTCGCTATCATCATTATTATAGTAAATATTTCACTATTTTATGATTGCCACCTTCTATTTTATAACATGATTGGCTGTAACCATACTGTGGTAGCAAAAATTCTGACTATGAAAAAAATATGATAATTATGCAACATAAAATGCTGGCAACAATCAATGAAGAATAGTACATCAAATGAAACATGACTTTGACATTTACAGTCCTAATACGAGTATTGTCTTGTTGTCATAAAAACCAAAATGTCTTAAAAAAACAATTATATATTGTTTACTAAAACTGGACAAATATCAGATGGGTAGAAAATACCTTTCATGTGGCATTAAAACATTTCATCAATTGACCTATTAAGATCCAGTTTATTTTTTTTTTAAACTTTAGAAGCTTTTTTTAAGGGTTTTTTTTCGAAAATTTCTTTTACATGTAATATTATTTACAATAATCAATTCATTGTCAATAAGATTCTATATAAAGATTTTATCTGGATCATATTATGATAATCCAGAAATCATAATATAGTTATGGGGACCATAATGTAATAACATTTTGAGCATACTATGATTACATGCAATCATATTATGATAAATTCAACATCATAATATGTTTATTTAGAATCATAATATGGTTATTTTTGGATTATAATATAATTGTAGTACGACTATGGTTGGCACAATCATAAACCCAAAAGTATATGATGCTCTTCGAATATGATTCTCCCAACTATGTTTTTTCTTTGTGTGTGTTATTCCGAATTTAAACGTGGTAGTATGAGCACAAATGATGCACATCGTCGTGAGGTTGTATTGGATGTAAAGTGAGTGAGATTGCTGGTATCATAACATTATCAACAGAGCGAGTTCAACATATATTAAATGATTATTTGAATATGAAAAAGCTTTCTGCTCGATGGCTGCCGTGATTTTCAACAGCTGAATAAAAACTGAAACTTTTTCATGATTCAAAGTATGATTGGGAAATGTCTGAATTAAATTTAACCGAATTTTTACGCCGATTTATAAGAATCGATGAGAAGTGGATTCATTATTATTAGAGGTCGGATCAATAAGTCCATGACTTTTTGAATGAAACACAGTTTTTTTTTGCAAAAAAAAAAAAAAACTTTTAACATAATCTCCTTTTAGCTCAGTACATTTAGTCCAACGTTTCTCCAATTTTTGTATCCCTTTCAAAAAATAGGATTTTTCGAGGTCTATAAAATAGGCATTTGTTTGATCAATAATTTCATCGTTGAAGCTAAATCTCTTTCCATCCAGCCACTTCCTTAGGTTTGGAAATAGGAATGAGGAGCGATTCGCAGTCTACTTCATGGATTTTTGCATTGGAAACTAAGCTGTCACAAGATTCCGTTGGTGGTCGATAGTGAGCAAACGCGGCAGCTATCTTGCGGAAAGCTTTCTCATACCCAAATGATCGTTTAAAACTGAAACCACTGAGCCATGTGAGATGCCTATGTCTTCCACAAACTATCCCACATTCAATCTCCGATCGGCCAACACCACATCGTGAACTTTTTCAATTGTTTTGGGTGTAGAGACCTCAACTGGGCGTCCAGAACGTTCGGCATCTTCCGTGCTTGTAAGGCCACATCGAAAGTCAGTAAACTATTTTTTTACCAATGAAATCGATGGTGCAGAGTCCCCATAGTATTTATCAAGATTTTCCTTGGTTTGATTGACGGTTTTTTTCGCAAAAATAATGTTTAATGAGCAATCGAAATTCACTTTTTTCTTTTTTTTTTTAAAAAAGTACGAGGTTGCATGTTTTGAACAGCTATTAAACACAAAGTAAATGACGGAACTTGCTTAAAATTTGACAGTAGTCTATTAACAGATGGTACTTGATGGGAGCAATGTTGAATTTCATATAACTACGAGGGAAGTTCGAAAAGTCACGGACTTATTGATCCGCCCGGAGTCCAACAGATTGTCTGCGGAGTGGTTACAGGCGTGCGAAAGCCGTCCTAAGCGGCCAAAGACTCAACAACCGGCTGGAAAGGTAATGACCAGTGTTTTGTTTGGGATGCACGGTGTATAATATTTATTGATTATTTAGAGAAAGGAAAAACAATAACTGTCAAGTACTATGTTGAATTATTGGGTAGATTAGAGAAAATTAAGAAAAAACTACCCCACTTAAATAAGAAACAAATCTTGTACCATCATGACAATGTACCGGCGCATTTAATTTAGCTTAAGAAAAATTTAAGTCCTTACATTACGAATTGTTTCCCCAGCCCCTTATTCACCAGATCTGACCCCCAGCGATTATTATTTGTTCCCAAACTTGAATAGAGAATGCCAGAGAAAGATATTTTCCACAAATGAAGAAGTCATATCAGAGACGGAAGCCTATTTTGAAGAGTTTGACAAATCGTATTTTTTCAAGGATATCGAGATGTTAAGGGAGATTTTCATTGTTAGGCCACGGAATTTTCACTCTATGTATGTAGCATTTTATACTCATTTATCTACAACATTTTTTAGAAAAATTTTATCCTAATTACTGTTGGCACTATTGTTGAAAAAAATATTTTCTATATCCACAAAGTAATAAAAAGCAATTTAAATGTTAATTTTTTCAATGGTCATTGTCATATGAAAGCAATTTTTTATATTGTAAAAAAATTTCTATGAAATATTGTATAAAAATGCTTTTAGAAAAAAATGTATCTAAACACACACTTAAATGGGTTTCTAACATACCCAAGTAAAAAAAAAAATTATCTGGCGCAATGTTTATTCATATCTAATTTGATATTATTTAATAGCTGCTGTAATATTTAGCTGAACTTATTTGATCGGAAGACAAATTAGATTCAGCAATATTTTTTGGGGATTTAATATAAGATCTAAATTGATCCGAAAAATGGCAAATCAAATTGTATCAGATTAGATCCAACAATATATTATATGTAATCTAGTTTATAAAAAGCATTTGAAAAAATTAAATAATAAATAAATTTAAATTCTAAAAAAACGCCTTCAGCTGGATGTGAACTCGGTCTGGCAGAGTTATAAGTCGACCGTTTAATTCACTCAGCGACACACTGCTACACATAATGCCTAGCTATATTGGTCGCACAATTGTGTTATATATAATTATATCATCGGAATTTTTAATAACACAGTACAACACGAAAAAAAAAATACGGGGTTCTGACCAGAGAACTGCAAAATCAACTTTTTTCTTGATTTAATCATACACAAAAATTCTTGTTCACATTTAATAATTCAACAAAATTCACTGAAGAATAAAATCAGCATCATGTTACTGAACGCGTAATTGGGATCAGTGTGAATCATATGTCAAATAAAAAGTCAGCGTTGAATAAATCAGAAAAAACAACAACGCATATAAATGTATTCATAATAACAACAAAATAGAAATACATTTCATAAATGTACATTAGGGTGAGACTTTAACCCGCTTTTTTAGAATTTTTATTAGTAATACAATACTAAAAATATTCTTCTTTGTGAAATAAAAATATTTTTTTGGAAAAAAAATTTAGGTCGATATCTCATGCTTGCCTAATCCGGAAAATTTAAATATTGTCTAAATTTTTTTTTCATCTATTTTGATTGGAAAATTAGGCAATATTTAACTTTAACCGGATTGGGAGAGCCTGAGATATCGACCTAAATTAAAAAAAAAAATAAATTTCACAAAGAACAATATTTTTGGTATTCCTAATAAAAATTCTAAAAAATGTATTTTAGACCCACCCTAATATATATATAACATATATGAAATGTGTTTCTACAAAACCACCCCCTTTTTATAGATAAGAAACTATTTTGTTTTAATTATGATTACACTCATACACGTTGTTTGTTGTTTTTTCTGATTTATTCTACATCAAAATAATTATTGTTGACTCAAACGAACAGAATAAAATCAATGGTATAAAAACGACCGATGATTATAAATCAGTGACAACAATTTGCACGTCGTTTGATTGATTAAAATCATCAACAAATATGTGTGTTGGAGTATATTCAACGTTTGAACGCAAACCCATATTTATTCTTGTGTTGATTGCGTATGAACGTTTTGCAATCAGATTTTGCAGTTCTCTGGTTCTGACACTGGATTACGAAAAAAAAGAGACAAAAAAATAAAATATACGTGTGTCGGCGTTTTTAAAGATCACATCGGAATTTTATTTTAGGTGGGGTTAAAGTTCTCCCCCTTTTACAGCATACGTATCGGTATATGAAACTATGTGTTCTTTACAGGGTAGGGTATGTTCAGCAACTTTGAAAAAATATTTACTCATTTGTGGAACATATAAATCCTCTTACTCCCTCACATGACGGTAATTTTTGGTTCTACTCTAACAAAACGTAATTTTTTTTTTAAAAAAAAAAAGAACATTTATAAGATATTAGAAATAAATTAAAAAAAACATTACACAAAGAAATGTTTCTTTTTTATCTACCTGGCTGGTATTCGAAATCATTAATATACAATTATATCTAATATATCAAAATTATCTAAAAAAAATTTGTTTGATATCAGGGAATGTATTGAAACACATGCTTATATCATAGCTTATACAGGGTGGCGCAAAAATAACCTTCCGATGTTTTTTGGCTGTAATTTAAAAAAAAAATGAAAAACTTTGATTCTTGTGGATTATTTTTATTTGGTCTTTTAATTTTTTTTACATCAAGTCGAGAATATGATGTCATGTAAATGGCCGCCGCCACAGTTGATTGTCATTTGAGCCCTTTTTATGGCATTTTCTATCACTTTGGCCAAAACTTCCGGCGATAGGTCCTCACATTCTTGACGGATACTGTCTTTAAGAGCTGCAAGAGTCTTAGGCTTGTTGACATAAACCCGCGACTTCAAAAAGCCCCACAAAAAGAAGTCTGGAGCGGTCAAATCAGAAGCGTAAATTTTGCTTATTTACGTACCCGCTAAGATGGAAATGGGCCTCATCACTCATGATTATTTTTGATGAAAAATCATCTTCATTATTGCTCAAATAAATAGTCACCAATATTCCGCGTTCTGGAGCAGTGTAGCGTAACATTGTTTATTAACGTGTATTTCGCATGTGTTTACTACACAAATGTCAAAACAGAACTGACATTAGGGGCCAATCGCAAAATTTATAGCATTTTCTGATAGGAGGATTACTTTTGTGCCACCTTGTACTATCAAAAAAGTTTTCTTATATTAAATCATATCTATTTATATATCATAACATACCATATTAAAACATATTTTTAATAATTATTATATGTTATGATAGCCTTCTATAAGTATATGTGGTCCTGTCTAATCCATATATAATTATATATAATGTCCATATATATATATAATTATATAAAATCGTATCAAAAATACTCTAGATATGGATAAAAAACAAAATCTCAGATTTGTTTGCAAATATTGTACCATATATATTTATATCCTTTATTACATAAAAATAAGTTTTGATATGAGGCAATATACTGGATCGTAAATACTTGTAGCTTATACCATATCATAAAATATTTGCATCATATATCGCACTTGATCAACAAGTAATAACTCAAAATTTGTAAAATGTTCAGTAGAGGCGAAAAACTGTTTGTGGTTTCATTTTAAGATAATTTAAAAACCCAAATTTACCATAGTAAGCAAATTCCATTTGAAAATATATTTACATTGTTTTTCTTTTTAATTTTTGCTCATATTGCAATAAAAAATCAATTTTTTTACTTAATACCATTTTTCTGACAATTCTCTACATTTTTTTTGTATTATTTTGAGTTGTGACGGTTTAGTTGAAATTTAATTCTATTTAAATTTTTGTTTAAACTCAAAATAATACCTTTTTGTTGATATAAAGGTAGTCACTACATTATCAAGAAAATGGTCTCAAATGTGCTTTTCGAGATGAAAAAGTAATCGCAACTAGTTGAAATTTTTACAGTAGATAGATATTGATGTTTTTAATTAATTTCTTGCAAAAAGTGAAATTTTAAAAATTTTGAGTTATTACTCTCTAGTTGATCAAGTGCGTTATGTATTAAATCATATCGATTTATATCTTATAACATATTAAAAATTATTTTTGATAAGGGACCCTTATATATATATAAATATATATGGTTATGTATAAGCCATATATAGGTATAAATGTTTCTGTATAAGTATTTATGGTCTTGTATTAGCCATATATAATTATATATAGTGTAATATATAATTTTATATGATATAATAAATGGCATATCATATCATATAAAGTATATCTAATTTACAAAGATTTATGCACTAAATGTGGTTATATATTTTTTAAAAAATAATGTAATATATAATTAGATATGGTAATGCATAGCGATATATGTATTTATATATGAAAATATATTTATAGATAAAACCACATATTTTTATATGTATATAAACTTTTTTACTTGGGTAGGGCTATCAATATAAATTTTAAAAATGTTTATTTTTTTTTTTTAATTTTATAAAATCTTTTATTTAATATAATTTGTTAAATTGTTTAAAAATTATATTTTTTAAACTAACGAAGTTTTACTATGTTTTAAATAATATTGGGATATACTCGTATTTATGTATACCATAATTCTCTTTACACATATGAATATTTTTTTTTACTAATCTAACCTGAATTGTGGTAATTACTCGTAATTGTATAATATTTTACATGAATTCTAAATATTTATAGATTTTACACTGCCCATTTAAAATTTATTAAATTTATTTGTGGTTTTATTTTCGTAATTATAATGTTTATGGTTTTCCAATTTTCGGCTTAAAGCAAAATCATAATTAGCTTAGCATCATGTTTGTTTAATAAGTTTTGTTTATAACAAATATCAAACACGTGTAGAGAATATTACAATCAAAAACCATATTTCATTAAAACAGGTAATTTGATATACAATGGGATAGAAAAGTATACTGATAATAAGTTTTATTTAATTTTTTGTAAAACATTCTGTATTATATAGTTGAATTTTGTAGTTTATATTTTAAAACGTTTATTTCCAACTATTGAACTAGTTCGTTGATTTATAAACTTATTTTATTTTTCTGAATTATAAGATTTATGGTTTGACAATTCTACATAAATAGAACCGAAATCACAAGAGAACAATGAAAACAGTCAAAGTTCATTTTAAAAGTTCTTTTGATTTTCGTTTATTTTAGGCAGAATTTTAAAACAAACCATTGTCCAATATAATCTTATGAATAATTAAAAAAAAATCTGTCGAAAAAACGAATTAGAATGGAGTATACTAAAACAGAGATGGCACGATACAAAAAATATGTAAGTGGCAATGCGAAAGGAACAAAATTTACTTTACAGAATGGAGTATTCCAGTATTGGAGAATATGACTTTAATATGCGAAAGTTTCAAAAAGGAAATCAGAACCCGTCTGTAAAAAACATTCCATAAAAGTTGCTGTGGAAAAATGTTTCAAATCTTGCCAATAAAATTAACAAAAAATTTAAAATTACCTTAATACTTTTGCTACTCATTGTATTGGATACATTTCCAAATGCTTGTAGGTCTTAAGTATGAACATCCCGGGAAAACTTTGGTAATGGGTGCGATAAACTCATGCATTACCTTGTAATGTGTACCCCTTACCTATATCATTATTTTTCAATAAAAAGTAATGAGTTACCGATAATTGGATACATAATGTATGCTCCTTACCTTCAGCATTATTACGAAATATAAGATAATAAGTTACCATTAGTTGGTTAAATAGCACATTACTTTGTAATGTATACTCCTTACCTTCAGCATTATTTTGAAACATAAAGTAATAAGTTACCGACATTTGGTTACGTAATGCATATCAATTTAACATAAAATAATGACTCTTAGATTGAAATCATACGTAGCATAAAAATCTATATTTGATAAATAATTTCTATTCCACAGGGAAAAAAATCTTAGCAATAAGTTCGAAGCTTTGGCAGAATAACGGCACAAAGTTGCTCGTCGCCGAGCTTTTGTTATTTTTTTTTTTGGTTTTTATTTTTATTTGTAAAAATTTCTTTTAATTTTCATGATGTTTTGTTTGATATTTTTTGTGTCGTTAAACGAAAATGACAGCTGAGTTTAACGTTATAGCAATAATTTATAACGTATATTGCCAGAGAATTATTGCAACATAAATTGCCGGCAAAAAATATTTACGAAATCGAGTCATCCACACAGAAGATAAGATAATTTTGACATTTGCTGCAATATATGCCCACATATTTGTCTTCATTCTAGACTACGGGATGTACATTAATTTATATTGCACATCCTGATATTGGTAACAAACATTTTTAGTTTCAGAAACTCTAGCAGCATTCGTGTTTTTATTAGTTTGCATTTCTGTAGAAAGCCTAAATTGGTTTGAGAAATTAAAGATTTTAAGTTGAAAATTAAAGTAAAAAAATTATGAGTCAAAGTAACCAATAATTTGTTAACCTCTTCGTTATCATTTGGGTAACCAATTATTTTTTACCCGCTATCTGCAAAAAGGTAACCCATTACTTTTCATTTTTTAATAAACATAATTGTAAGAATGAACCCATTACTTTGAGGCTCATCGCCTGTAAAATTACTTTACCCATTATTCGGTAATGTGTGGTTTTGCTGGGATATGTTGAATGTGAAAGTAATACTAATAATATTTGGGCAATAAGCTCTAAATTTAAGCTCTTTTGAAGCAAAGTCATAAAGTATTCGAAGTATTCATAAAAAGTATTCGATAAATATGTATTTTGTGTTATTAATATCAAAAGCAATAAATAAAAATTAATTTTCGTTTATTAATTTCATTATAACAAGGCTTAAGACATAATGCTCTTGGTGTATTCCATACGTATACTTAATATTTTATTTCATTAATATATAACACTCATACGTTATGGTGGCGCTAATCCATAAAGCAAAATGTAAAGCAAATTTTAACACTATACAAATGTGATATAAAGGGTGTAACAACAACTTTTTTTATTACAAAATTAAATGTTAACTAAATTAAAAGTGGTAACAGAAGAAGTTAAAATATTATCTTATATTAAGACTATTTTTTGTAAAGTTTAAAATATTAAATAAAGTTTACTTATTATTGCCAAAAGTGTCGAGTTTTTGCCCTTATTTCATTTTCTTCTTAGTTTTTTTTTTATGTATCAAGACTAAGGGGTTACCCCCTATGAATACAGTGCACTGTGCTGATGTCAGGAAAATAGGTTATGAGCAGGAGGAAAGAGGGGGTAGTGTTTTTGAATATTAGACTTGAATTTCCCTATATTATGCTTGTCAGGGAAGGCCACTGCGGGTAGTTTATTCCACATACGACTAGTCCGACTTATGAACGAATTTTCCCTGTAATCTGTTGGTCGGTTCACTGGGCAATCGACCACAAAGGGATGGGCTCTACTGGACAAGCGAGCATTCCGGACAAAAACCCGGACCTGAAGGATAAGTTCACTTATCTCAGCAGAGTATATCCCATGGTAGTATCGATAGAACAATGTCACACAGCCCACATTGCGCCGACGCTGTAATGAATCAATAGAACTGGATATCCTACTGTCAGTAATAAGCGCCGAAGACCTTCTTTGAACACGGTCCAAAAGTTTCAAAATAGACCTTGAAGCACCTGCCCATATATGGGAGTTAAACTTCAATTTTGGCCGGATATAGTTGGTAAAGATAGTAAGGAGATCGGATGGAGTGAAGAACTTTTTGCACCGTTTAAAAACAAAACCTTAACACTTGAATGCTTCTTTCGACACTTCAAAGATGTGTTTATTCCAACGGATTTCACACGGAATTCTCATGCCCAGATCATCAAGAGTTTCCGATTTCTCAATATCGATACCCTCCAATTGGACAAATGACGCTGGAGACTCCACAACCCTATGAGTCTTCATACAACATTGGTTGCAGTGTATCGTTCATAATTTAGTTCCTGACCCCGACCTCTAAAAGGCTTGGCCTGCGTTCGAAGGAAAATGAATGACAAATGTTACTGTCATCAGCAAAAGAGTAGATAGGGTTCAAAGTTAAACCAAGAAGGTCATTAAGAAAGACAAGAAAAAGAGAAGGAGAAAGAACGGAACCTTGCGGTACCCCTGAATTTAACTGAAACTCTTCGGATGAGATTCCGTCTATTACAACACGTATAGAGCGATCGCTCGAAAAAAATCGAGAGAAATCATTACCGACACTAAAAGCAATTAGTTTCGATAAAAGTGCACCTTGCCATACACGATCGAATGCTTTGGAAATATCTAAAGCAATCACCTTGTTTTCACTCCAACGCTCCGAGAGGAACGCCCGTAGAACGGCTTCTACGAAAGACATACTGTCGATCGCTCAAAAGTGAATTTGCTTAGAACAAATTTACAAGATGGTAGTTTAACATGCTCTCCATGACCTTCGAAAGCGCAAAACATATTGCGATTGGGCGGTAATTTTCAGGGTTATTAGCCGCACCCTTTTGGGCATTGGCTAAACATTGGCAACGTTCCATGAGGGGAAGATACCAACAAGCTGTACAGTTTCGCCAATGGACGGGCTAACGTCAAAGAGCACTGTTTCAGCATCAGTGCTGTTATGCCATCCGGCCCCAAAGACTTGTTTACATTGAGATCTCCAAGAACCTTTTTAACTGCACGAGCACGGAAGACTATCTTAGGCATAGTACACGATACTCTTTTGTGTTCGGGTAGTGGGTTAGGTTAAGAAGGGTTATGCGCCCAACGGACGCATTTCCACCCGGAGACCAATGCGGTCCATTGTGAATCCCTTCAATATAGAGAAAGAAGAAAGAGAGAGAGAGAGAAAGAGAATTAAAGAAGAAAAAAGTTGAGAAGTTCGAAGAAATAAAGAAACTACGTAGGACAAGACTCCCCCTACAGTCCCCTCATCAGAAACAACCGTCCTATTTCCCTGACAAACCCTAGTAGATCGGCTGGATTACATCCAGCGATACACCCCAGCCCGTCGTGAAACCTGCCTGAGACCCTGCATCTTGGGACAGTGGTACAGTACATGATCTACCGTCTCTAGCTCCTCGACATCCCCGCACAGTCTGTAGAAGTCCGGTATGGCATTATCCCATTTACTCCTAAAAGCCCTAACAGAACAATGCCCCGTTAAGAACCCTATAAGGGTCCCGAGACCACCTAGCATTATTCCTTACTCTTTTAACGAACGACCAAAAGCTCTTACTGCCCCGAGGGGCAGAAAGGACTTTAGTACGAAGACGCTGTTCATCAAGATATTTTTCACGTCTGGAACAATTAGTTCTTGCCTGTTTGCGAAGCAGTTCAGAATCAACATTTTTATTAACACGCCAATTTATCAACGCTTTCTCTCGGGATCTGACTGCGTTTCTGCAAGTCTGGTTAAACCAACAATTACTTTTTGGCTTAGCCGAAATGCGCTTGATAGGAATGAAAGATTTCATTCCAAGCAGCGGTATCGACTTTACTGTCAAGAAAACAAAGGTTCAAATTAAATTGCCGGAAAAAACAGTTGAGCTCAGCCCAACGAGCGTTGTCGCAAACAGAAAAAAATCAAACACATGTCTTTTAATATGAGATTATTAAACACAGTACGTAGGTAAATTTTATCTTAACTTAATAAATCAACACTCATGGGCCTCTTTCCATTAAAGTTGTGAGTTAAATTGAAAATATTTACAATTAAAAACTCTAAGGCGCAAACAATTTTGATGTGGGTCGAAGCTGACCAGAAAATGCATTTCATTTGTCTAATAATTTTTGACTTTAATTATACATTATCTTAAACATTATAAGTAAATTTTCTATTCATTTAGAAAAGGCAAAAATATTCATGATCTTTAACCGAGCATGAAAAATTTTTCAATAAAAATTTTTCTTATAAAAAAATTTCTTAAATTTTAATTTTGTACTTTTGCTTTAAAAAAAAAAAACAAAATAAAATATTTATGAAAAGCAATCAGTTAATATCATGGTGGTGACATGTATGAAAAAATAACTGATACTTGTAAATTTCAAAAAGATAAAGTAATTAATATTTAAAAAATAAATGAAGAATAATAACCTTGTGCAAATTATACATGCATTGAGTAATTCCTCTATCAGGTATATTATTATTATCCAGCCAATCCTGTAAATAAAAAATGCATGAGTGTGAATTTTATTTTGTTTGCAATTTAAAAGAAAATGAGTGAAGGAATAAAATTGTGGATATGTTATGAAAGTAGTGGGTAAACAGATGTGTGAACGGAAACAAAGATAGAAAAACAATATAAAGAAAAGTTAATTATAAAACAGAAATTTTATTACATTTACAAAAAAATAAATGAAAAAAACATTAAAAGAAACACACACAAGAAAACGGATATAAGTGCGAGAAATATGGTGACATATTGAAATATAATTTGGTATAAAAATGAAATAACAAAAAATTTTTTTAATAAATTACACAAAAATTAAAATCAATACAGGGACACCTTTTAACAATATATGAGGCTTTCCCTATCATTTATTAAACTTACAGTATTTATTGCTTAAATATTTAAGCATCTTTTTTAATTTATCCAAAAAAACGAACATAGTTTTACCGATTAAATATTGATTAATTTATTGTAGGTCTCATTTTTAGTATATTATTTATAATAATTTAAAGGAGTTTGGAAAATATCAGAAATTTTGACTATATCAATTCAGTGTTTTATGGGAAATTTGAAAAAAAATATTTTTTTTTTTTATTCAAAACTAGTGCTGAATTTTTATCGGCCAAAATTTTTTAATTTGTTTTAATTATACAAAAATAATGTATTTCTATCGATTCGGAAGATTTTTGTGTATTGCTTAGCTTCATTTTGGAGAAAATATTCAACATAAACACTAACAATTGTTCGAACTATAATCAGTTAGGACATCATACGTATAATCAAATATTATCTCTTTATCACACTTTACGAATAATAATTGAATTTTTGAGATAGACAATATTTAATGAATATTTTTCTGTCTCACTTATGCGGCAATTTTTGCAGTTAGTTAAATCTTCTTTAGAACATTTTTAAATTAATTGTGAATCTTAATAAAGTAAATGTGATTCTAGTTAAAACTAACTTTTTAGTTTAAATATAAAATGTCATCATTATAAATATTGCTTTCGCATTTTAAAAATAAGCACAATCATATTTAAATTAAAAAGAATGTTAGTACCAAATTAAGAAGTGAATTAAAAAGTTTGTTGATACCTATGTCTTACCACAGGGTTACCAAGTTGTTAAAGAAAGTGGTTAAACAGGCTACACGAAAAATTTTTTAAAATCTAAAACAGCACGAAGGTGACCAAAATATTTTAAAAAATTTGTTAAAATATTTTTTAAATTTGTTGTAGCCAGGTAAAAATGAAACCATATGTGAACATAAATATATGATTATATATGGGCTTGTATAGTTTAAAATATGGCCTTATATGAATACATTTCTTTATATGAGTATACTCTCAAATTTCGGATCGGAACATATATGAAACCATATATGTTCATATATTGAACCATAAATAATCAGATATACAAACCCATATTTGATCATATATTATTAAGTCAAGTTCTGGCCCCACGGCCGGCACTGCGACCCATATGGACTTTTGTACCAAGGATCATAAAACTAAACCAAATTCTGTATTACGAGGGCGGATCAATAAGTCCGGGACTTTTCAAACTGCCCTCGTAGTTATATGAAATGCAACACTGCTTCCATCAAGTACCACCATTTAATAAACTACTGTCAAATTTTGAGCAAGTTCCGTCATTTACTTTGCCTTTGACAGCAGGATTTTTCGAGGTCCATAAAATATGAATTTTTTTGATTAATAATTTCATAGTTGGAGCTAAATCTCTTTCCACCCAGTCATTTCTTTAGGTTTGGAAATAGGAAATAGTCACTGAGGCTAAATGCGGAGAATAAGGGGCAAATGAGGGGCAAGTCGTAGTCTACTTCGTGGATTTTTGCCATGGAAATTAAGCTGGCACACGATTCCATTGGTGGTCGATTGTAAGTAAACGCGGCAGCCATCTTGCAGAAAGCTTTCTCATACCCAAGTGTTCGTTCAAAATTGAAACCACTGAGCCAAGTGAGATGCCTATGTCTTCCACAATCTATCGCATATTCAATCTCCGATCGGCCAACACAATATCGTTAATTTTTCAATTGTTTTGGGTGTAGAGAGCTCAACTGGGCGTCCAGAACGTTTGGCATCTTCTGTGCTTTTAAGGCCACAGTAAACCACTTTTTTACCTTTGAAATCGATAGTGTAGAGTCCCCATAGTATTTATCAAGATTTTCCTTGGTTTGATTGACGGTTTTTTTTCGCAAAAGATAATGTTTAATTAGCACTCGAAATTCACTGTTTTCTATTTTTAAAAAAATCCACGAGATACGATTACGGAACTTGCTCAACATTTGACAGTAGTCTATTAACAGGTGGTACTTGATGGGGGCAGTATTGCATTTTATATAACTACGAGGGAAGTTAGAAATGTCACGGACTTATTGATCCGCCCTCATATATTCCCTGTGAACTTTAATATAAACAAGTAAAAAAAGGCTTAAATTCGGCTGTGCCGAATCTTTTAATACCCTCCACCAACATCTTAAAAAAAATTCTTTACTACTTTTGATACAAATAGTGTAAAAAACTTTTGAAGTAAAATTATGGAGGTGAAAAAAATTTTTTGAGGTGAAAAAAATTTTTTGTGGTGAAAAAAAATTTTAGTGGTGATAAAAATTTTTTGAGGTGAATACAAAATATTATTAATTTCTTAGCGATTGATGAAAAAATATGAGAAAATATATTTTTTACCTGTACTAAAATGCACCAATTTGTATGGAAAATTTAGAGGTATCTTCACATTTTCACTCAAACATTTTTAACCGCCGAACCGATTTTCCTCATTTTCAATACCAAACTGTAAATGCGTCTTCGCGTCGTGTTCGCTTTTTTAACAGACAGACGGACATCGCTAAATCGACTTCAAATTGCATAACGACCACGAATATATATACTTTATGGGGTCTTAAACCTATATTTCGACATGTTACAAAGGGAATGACAAACTGATATATACCCTCACCATATATGGTGGAGGGTATAAAAAGGGAGAAGAGTTACTAAAGGACCTAAATAATTCCTTTTAAAAACTTTCGTTCTGTTCCTATGCATTACAACACACTCACAAAAATTGTGTATGGTTGTTTCGGCTCCCTCGAGGCATAATCGACACACGAGGCGCTTCTTACAGATTCATCTTTCACAAATGGTAGTTTAATCCGAAGTGTCTGGTAAGAAACCCTGTTAGTAACCTAGTGTCGTTCTTAGCAAGGTCCAAAATATTCTCATTGGAAAAGGGGTTGACCAATAGTTTTACCTGTCTTATCCCCAAAGTATTGTACCAAAGGTGCTTTGTCATTAGTAGTTCTCCCTCCCTAACCAGGGCTAATATGGTGAACCAATTTACCCCACAGTACGGTTCCGGTCCTACTAAACGAGTGCAAGAACCCATTCTAGCTAGTTCGTCTGCTAACTTATTACCAACATGTCCACGATGACCTGGTATCCTGTAAAAAGTAACCCTTTTACGCGCGGCCAACTGTTGGAGGGTATCAAAACACTCCAGAGCTATTCCTGAAGTGAATGTCTACGACAACCAAGCCTGGAGTGTCGCTCGTCTATCAGAGAAGATATGCGCTCTTTAGACCCTTATCAATATTAAGTCTAGCGCATATGAGTATAGCCTGTAAGTGATTATATACAGGTTGGTTGAAAAGTTCCTGATGGCACTGCTAGCTCCAAACTTTTTTTCTCAAGTTGGTATAATTGTCCTGAGAACACATGCAAAGTTGCAAGTCATTCTGTCAATTCTTTCTTTGTTTACAAGCCATTTAAAGTTGACGTGTCATTGATTTTTTTTAATATGGAAAAAATTTAATATCGTGCAGTCATTATATTCTTTGTTTTAAAGGGTTTAAAAGCAAAGGAAATTTATGAACAATTGTTAGAAGTGTATAAGGAGTTCTCACCTTCAAAATGCACCGTTGAATTTTGGGCTGGTGAATTTAAACGTGGTCGTACCAGCCTTGAAGATGGTCCACGTGAAGGACGACCAAAAACTGCAACCACAGCAGAAATCATTGAGCAGGTGAATAATATGGTTAGTGAAGATCCAAGTTTGACTAAGCGTGAAATTGCTAATGCCATAGGCATCTCAGACGAACGAGTACACCATAATTTGGAACGTTTTAAGTCAAATAAAACCGACTTCTTGCGTCGTTTTATAACTATGGATAAGACTCGGATCTACCACCATGATTCTAAATTAAAACAAGAACGTTTACAGTGGACTAAATCTGGTTTTTCAGCTCCAAAGCAGGTGAAGTCACAACGATCAGCAAAAAAGGTTATGGCATCAGTTTGTTGGGATGCAAAAGGAATTTTGTTGATTGATTATCTTCAGAAAGGTAAAATAATCAACTCCGAATATTATTGCAGCCTTTTGGATCAGCTGGATGAAAAAATTCGTGAGAAAAGACCTGGTTAAATGAAGAAAAAAATCATTTTTCATCAAGACAATGCACCTGCTCACAAAAGTGTTTTGACGATGGCTAAATTCAAAGAATTAAAGTACGAATTGATTGAACATCCACCATATTCACCAGATTTGGCTCCCAGTGACTACTTCCGGAAAACCATTATAAGGATGGGAAAAAATTGTTGGAAGATCATTGGAACAAGTGTATTGAGCTTCTAGGAGATTATATTGAATAAACAAATATATTTCGTAACAAAAACAGTATTCTTTCATTTCGTGCGCAGGAACTTTTCAACCAACCTGTTTGTTCATGTATGACCCTATGTTCATGTGAGAAATTTAGTAAAATTTTTTAATCCCTAAAAAATGCGCTTTATTTTAGATGCACTGCAGAACGAGAAGCGCTTTTTTGCCCCTTTTTTATTCTTTTCCATCCAAAAATACAATAAGAGAAGGCAGAGTGAGTGTGTGATCTTGTTGTATTTTTTTTTTTGTAATTTATTACTTCTAAGCGGCTTTGAAAAAATCAGAAGTCATAAAAACCTTAACTCTCTAATGATATTTCTTATGATATCGATAATATTTATATCATATATTTCCCATTGGAAAAACATATTAAAATTTTGATTTATGGTTTAATTTAGACAATATAGCCCTCTAACTAATATTCGATAATTTTAATTAATATTTACGTTCAAAATTACATGTTGTTTAACATTACACAATGTATTTATTCTTTGTAAATTCTAAACAAGCTTAATGTCCACTTAAATGTTGTTTAAATGCCAAACAAAATGAAAGGTTTATAAACACAACTTTAAATATCAATGGGATTCTTATTTCAAAAAGGAAACACTAAAAAGAATGGAAAGGACTTATAACATTACTTTCATTTTTAACGCAACTAAATTTTACTCCGTCTGGCATGCACACAAAAAAAACAACAACAGCAAAAAGTCAAGCGAATGCACACATGATCTGAAAACATGAATTTACAAAAAAAAATACTACCAAAAATTTTAAAACTTCAAAGCACCTTCTTTCCATTTTAAAATATTTTTTATTTTTAAAGCATTAAATTAATTTAAGAGATATATCGGCTTAGAGTTTTTTATTTTTTTTTATTTTGAATGAATTGCCTAAAAATCGCATTCGATTTACTTTTAAATCAAATAAATTCCATTTTAAACATTCGCAGAGAATTTGGTTTCCATTGATCAATAGATGAACCATATTTCACTTGGTTAGAATCGGTCCATATTCAGTAGATAGCACGTCGGTATTTAATTCAAAAAACCTCATTCAGATTTATCTCTATATTTTCCACGCTGTCATGCCCGACTTTCGCATATTTTTTTTTACTAATTTTTAAATAGTTTTATTTGAAAGTAGAAAAAAGGAGCTGTAAAATCCTACACCTTTTCATGTTTGTGCATTTTTCTTTTTGTAAAATATAATTTCAGACCACGTGTGAGTCGTTGGCATAGTAGGGAAGATAGAAGAGAATATATTTTTTTTTTATATACACAATGCTCGTACAAGTAGCAACACAATTACGTAAATACCACAAAACAAGGCATGTACTTATGTGCATGATTACATTAAAGTTAATCATGAATCATGTGCACGACGACTATTAATGCATGATCCAGGTTACAAAAAGGAGATTTTTTTTTGTTGTTGTTATTATTGTTACTCTTGTTATTCTAAACACTACTTACCTGAAAACGTAACATTACAAACATTACCAGGAATACCAAACACAGACATAATCCAATTATGGGAAAACTAACCAAATAACGAAATGCACGTCGTTTCCACGCTGGTGCTTCTTTGGGTTCTAAACGTCCCGTGACATTGTTTTCAACTAAAGGACCCTGTAATAAAAAACGAAGATAAAAAAAAAATAAAATTTTTGTATGATACCAAATATTTAGTTAAAATTTCGTCCATCCTTAACTAACCTTATATAATGGTCTCGGTGGTTCTAATAATTCCGGTGGCGTAGACAAAGTACCCCAACGAAAAGCCAACTCAACAGAATAACGTTTCCAAGCCTCTAAGTATAAAGAAGCCCAGGCCACATTGAATAAAGAAAATAATACATGACCCATATCTTGAGCCGTTTGACCTTTGCCCCAAAGAAAGGCATACAAAATTGTGCCAAAAACAGCAGGAACACCTAAAGCACAAGTATAATGACCCAACCAGGCAAAATATAAAGCAACCTTGACACCAAAGTATTCAGCAATGTCATCTGCAAGGAGAATAGAAAAAAATAAAGAAACATGAAGAAAACATAAAAGCCTTTATGAGAAAAAGTTGTTTAAAACATCACGATTGCGACGACATTTGGATATAATTTAGAAGAGACACAATTCAAAGTCCAAAATAAAAAGCGGGGAAAAAGGCAGATTTGTATTAAAATTTTTTATATTTTTTATAGAGATTATTGAAAATTTCATTTCTTTAGGAAATCCTTTAAAATATCGTAAAAAGTAATTTTTAGTTAATAAGGTCTGGTTATTTCTAATAAAGAATATGGCCTATATCTGTAAACTTTATAAAGAAAAACCGCTACATTTATTGGCAAATTCTGAAATTATTCGCAAAGTAAAAAAGATTGAATTAATACTGATAGCTGATTATTTGTAGTGATGAAAGATTAATGTATCTACACACAAGAAAAATATAACTTTGAATATGTTTACAGGCAAATATATACATATTTGTATATTTGAAAAAGATTTCCAAGTATTTTATATTCATGGTTATTATACATATGTTTACAGGCAAACATTGTAATATTTGTATTTTCCCACCCAAATAAACATATATTTGCAAGTGTAATTATATCATTATTATACTGCTTTGCCGGTGGATACATTTCAAAGGATCCAAACATACATATATATATATATATATATTTACAAGCAAATATTTATTATTTGCAGGTAAGCATATTGTATTATAAATGCGACAAAAATAACTTACAGCGTTTTCGAATATACATATGTATATTACTAGCATATTATATTTCCAGCACCTCGTTTTTTTTTCAGCGTGTACTGATGGGATTGATTTTTACCGGACCTGATATTTTTCAATTACAATTTGTAATTACTCGTGTAATTTTTCTATTTCAATAATCCATTCATATCTATGCTCACATTTGATTGATTTTGAAATGTTTCTTTAGAAAATTTGTGTAATTTTTCTGTTCCACTAATCATCTCAGAACTATGCTCACAATTGTGGCCTTCGAGAAAATTTGTAATATATATTAGAGAAAACATATAATTTCACAAATGTGAAAATAGATCTGAAAATTAAGTTTATTGCCGGAGAGTTTTATTAACTATTTCCACATAATATCTCTGGTGAAGAACATAACTGCAGAGCGTAAATATATTTGAAGAAAACGAGATATATTTCAAGAAAATCCATGGATAAATTCCGAGTTTATGATGAATTTAGTTTCAAGTGAACATATGAAAAAGTGTGGTATAAATATGGTGAGAATCCGTACCGATTTTCAAATTTTTATTTTTTTTTTATGAAAAAATTCAAATTTCAGTACTCAACTGAAATCGCCTTCTTTGGTACAGCATTTTACCAAAAATTTGTATTTTGGTCTCCTAAACCCGAATTTGAAGTCAATTACTTTGCATCGTAAAGTCTTTTCAAGTTGTGGGTCTTACTGTTTTAAACCTCTAATCCAAAAAGACCACCACAGCTTTGCAAAGGCTCTTTGGAAGGACGTGGAGTCTAAGACCACATATGTTTGTTAATACAATTGTTAAACCTCCGAATACTTATGCGTCCCACGCATGGTTGCTAAAGGTCGTACAATTACAGGCAAGATATACTCGTCCTCTCAAAAGTATATATCGTCTTGCTTGTATTAGCATTACGGGGCTGGCAGAATCTGCCCCAAACGGTTGACATTGGGGCTATGCTGAGTGTTCACCTTGGTGAACAAGGGACAAGGTCCAACCCTGGATTCCAAAAAAAAAAAGCCGACGCACAACCACAACCACAATCTACAACCACCTTCTAGTTAGGCAGCCAGGAAAAGAAAACTTCACTTGTGTTCTTTAACTCAGCGAAGGCAGCAGCAACAGTTTTAACCAGCAACAACAACAACTACAACAGTGAAATTTAAAGAGACGTTTAAACTGAAACCTACAGATCCAGTTCGAAGGACCATGAAAACTCGGGTTGAAGGGTTAACTTGGATACCTTACCGACTCTTGTTTCCAAATAAGAGGACAAATTGGTTCCGGTAAACGTTATAAATTAGTATTCACTTAATTGAATCGTTATAGGGTTAAATCTTATAAATTACTAGTTCACACTTCAGGGTTTTTTGGCTTTTACCTCTTTTAAATAGTTTTAAGTAGTTTTTTAGGGGTTTAAATAGTTTTAATTTTTAGCTTTCAATTGTTTTTTTTTTTGGGGGGTTTTTTAAAATAGTTTTTCAATATTTAATTACACTTTATTCTGTAGGTTTCAGTTTAAACGTCTCTTTAAATTTTACTGTTGTAGTTGTTGTTGTTGCTGGTTAAAGCTGTTGCTGCTGCCTTCGCGGAGTTAAAGAACACAAGTGAAGTTTTCTTTTCCTGGCTGCTTAACTGGAAGGTGGTTGTAGATTGTGGTTGTGCGTCAGCGTTTTTTTTTTGGAATCCAGGGTTGGACCTTGTCCCTTGTTCACCAAGGTGAACACTGAGTATTCCATCGTTTCATATTTCTGTAATGAATGAATCCGGTATAGGCTCCATTTGACTGTGAGACTTTGTTAACATGAAGAGTGGCAACCAAATAAGTCCCTTGAGGAACGTCAAGATATTTATGGATGACCCGATCTTATAGGTTCTAGTCAGGTACTTCGACAGAGCCTAACAAAGCTGAGCCTGAGGTATGGTTCACTAATGGCTCGACAGAACAAAATTCTTTAAATAAGTTTAAATGGAAGATTGTAAAAACACTATGTCGAGTAGTGTAATAGGTAGGAAATTATTAATAAAATTGCTTAATTTTTATGTTATTTTCTTCGTATAAATATGAACTATTTTTTATATATTTTTTACATTGGACTAAAGCATTAGATTTCTTAATTTCTTGATTTGAAAATCGGTTCACTAGTAAAGTAGTTCAATAAAAATTTATTGTGTTTATTGTGTTTAATTAATCCGTACATTTTGACGCCCTTAATTCGTCATTTATCCATAGATTAAAATTAATAAAATATATTATTTTTCTTTATAGAAAACCAATTAATTTGAAGTGGAAATTAGTTACTTCTTGACAAAACAAGCAAAAAAAAAAAAACTTGAAATTGTTGAATCTCTAAAATTAGTCTGACGATTTTGTTTTTACTTTAAATTCCTGCATCTATATTTAGTAAAGAATTATTGTTTTGGTAATTTAAAATTTCATATCATTAGCAAATAAATTAATGTAAATTTATGTCTTACCTAAAGGTTGTGGGGCAAACACTTGTCTCACCCAACTATACTGTAGCTCTGTTAAAGTTTTTGTTTCATGTAAAGGAAATATTTGTGTTATAAGTCCCGTTTCCTGCCAAGCAGCCACTATACTCTGACCCTCTTCTACGGCTGCCCTACCCTGTAAAGCTTCAATATCCGATTGTCCGGCACGTAGACCTTGTAAAACCTGCAATACCAACCATTGACGTTCCTGAGAGGTAAAAAGCGAAGTATTACCATCATCACTTTTGATCTGTTGAAAACAATGACTTTCGCGGGTTGTAAATTCACGTAAGGCACCACCTAAATCAGGACGTAAACGTTTTGGTAAACGAGCCTCTTCCGCAGCTCGAAATAAACTAAAACGTAGGAAAAAGCAAATACAAAGAAATCATTATTTTAATGCATTTCCTCTCACAAACATACACAAATATACATTTTAAATGTCAATCATTCCTAAATGTACTTTTATTAATAGAAATATATTCATTTGTGACATGCACTTACATATTTGTGGGGGCACTGATATAAAATGCATTTCGCCTTGAACTTTCGTGAGCCTTAACCTGCACCACTAAGCCCAGCCCTGCTGGTGCCTGAGAACGTATGCGTGCTAATAACCATCGCAATGCCTCATCGGGGGCATCTTCAGGAAATTCTATGACCACATCACATTGTGTGGGTATTTTATTGAGCCACAATCTTCTTGGTGTCATCAAATGACCTGCATATGGTACTTTACGTCTTAATTGTCGGGATGCTGTAAGTAAATATAAAGAAAAAATAAAAGTATTAGAAACAAATTACTTTTCAAACTATTTTGTAATTTATCTTCTTTGTACATATAAACGAGTATGTTAAGTTTTTCTTTTCAAACATAAATAGTTGCAGTGGGTGGGATGTTCATTAACCAACTATGTGTGTTTAACTATTCCCAAGTAGTGTTTAAATTTTGTTCATTTATTTAGTATACTTTTAATCAACTTTAAACTTTTGTTGTGTCTTGAAAACTATTTTCTTTTATCATCATCATCATCATGTGTAAAAATATTGTATCATTGCCGGCACACTCATGCATGTAAAACATGTAAAGATGGTTGGTTCTAAAAGTTTTGAGACTATTATGTGTAAAAATGTTTCGAGATTAAGTTGACTTTTTGTGCATCAATTATAACAATTTAACCCGTTATTTCGAAAAGGGCATGAGTCCATACATTACTAGTTTTTAGGTTTAACAAAAAATGTTTTTGTTCTGAAAAAGTCTATGGTGGTTGAGAAACTAAATATATAGAAGTTAATAAATAAAAACATACATATGAAATTTTTGTGCAATTTATTTATTTAAAACAGAAGCATGTATCATACAGATTTTTGATGATTGAAATTTGTGGACTTATGCCCTTTTCGATATGACCTCTTAGAGATAATCGCAAATCAAAAGATTTTCGGAAGAAGTGACATTTAATCATCATCATTATTTTCTTCATATTATTTATTACATAAAGTGGTTGGCCATGCAAAAATCTCTGTGTAGAAATTTTGGTACCTTTCTGGAATGAATTTTTCTAGGTTTTTGTAAATTTGGTATTTTATTTTCATTGATTGGCACTTTGCCAGCATTCACAGGAGTATCATTTGATAGTAAGTGCGGGTCCATTCTCTGTAAAAGCTGGAATTCATAACTGATTAAACAGTCTATAGATTCACGTACTGTAACAAGACCTGGTGGAGACTTGGTAAATGTGAAATGTGTCACTTGGGAATGAGCAAGTTTTTTTTTTGGGTTTGAGGATTTGATTCGATTTAAAAAATAGTCGATATAATACATCAGCATTTTGTTTCACTTGAAAAGGGCATAAGTCCAGACCTCATGACCTTTTCATACAGACTTTAGATTTCGAGGGCCATACAGGTTGGTTGAAAAGTTGCTGCGCTCACCAAGAGATGGCACTGCTAGCTCCAAACTTTTTTTCTCAAGTTGGTATAACTGTCCTGAGAACACATGCAAAGTTGCAAGTCATTCTGTCAATTCTTTCTTTGTTTACAAGCCATTTGAAGTTGATGTGTCATTGATTTTTTTAATATGGAAAAAATTGAATATCGTGCAGTCATTAGATTCTTTGTTTTGAAGGGTTTAAATGCAAAGGAAATTTATGAACAATTGTTAGAAGTGTATAAGGAGTCCTCACCTTCAAAACGCACCGTTAAAGACGATCCACGCGAAGTACGATCAAAAACTGCAACCACAGCAGAAATCATTGAGCAGGTACATAGTATGGTTAGTGAAGATTCAAGATTGACTAAGCGTTAAATTGCTAATGCCATAGGCATCTCAGACGAACGAGTACTCCATATTTTACATGAAGAATTACGTATGAAAAAACTGTTTGGAAAGTTAGTGCCGCACACATTAACAATTCAACAAAAACTGGATCGAAAACAAATTTCTCAGCGTAATTTGGAGCGTTTTAAGCCGAATAAAACCGACTTCTTGCGTAGTTTATAAATATGGATGAGACTTGGATCTACCACCATGATCTTAAATTGAAACAAGAACGCTTACAGTGGACTGAAGCTGGTTGTTCAGCTCCAAAGCAGGTGAAGTCACAACGATCAGCAAAGAAGGTTATGGCATCAGTTTTTTGGGATGCAAAAGAAATTTTGTTGATTGATTATCTTCAGAAAGGTAAAACAATCAACTCTGAATATTATTGCAGCCTTTTGAATCAGCTGGATGAAAAAATTCGTGAGGAAATACCTGGTTTAATGAAGAAAAAAATCATTTTTCATCAAGACAATGCACCTGCTCACAAAAGTGTTTTGACGATGGCTAAATTCAAAGAATTAAAGTACGAATTGCTTGAACAATCACCGTATTCACCAGATTTGGCTCCCAGTGACTACTATCTCTTGAGAAATTCCAAACAATTCCTTCGTGGAAAGCATTTTTCGTCGAATGAAGAGGCCATAGCAGCCGTAGACCGTTATTTTGCAGAGCTTCCGGAAAACCTTTATAAGAATGGGATAAAATTATTGGAAGATAATTGGAACAAGTGTATTGAGCTTCTAGGAAATTATATTGAATAAAAATATATATTTCGTAACAAAAACAGCATTCTTTCATTTCGAACGCAGGAACTTTTCAACCAACCTGTATAAGGTGCTTTGTTGCACTTGAAGATCTATAATTTTCACAAAGAATACGTAAAACCCTTAAATTAATTAAATGGCGTCAAAAAGTATTATTTAAAAAAAGTGTGACTCGTGCCCTTTTCGAAATGACAGGTTCAATTGTATTATATTTATAACTAATTAATAATTATTAATTAAAATCTACTTTTGAAAGTAAAACTAAAACAAGTAAAAACAGTCTTAATTCGGCTGTGCCGAATCTTTGAATACCCTCCTCACCAATATCCTAAAAAATCTTCTCTACTGTTTTTGATATAAATAATGTAAAAACTTACGAAGTAAAATTATGAAGGTGAAAACAAAATTTTGTGGTGGAAAAAAAATTTGATGTCTAAAAAAAATTTTGGTAAGAAAAAATTTTAGTGGTGAAAAAAACTTTTTGAGGTGAACTAAAATATTATTTAATTCTGGTAAAAAAACAAATGAAAATATTTTATTTTGGAAACAAATTTTAGGTGAAAAAAATGTTTTGTGATGAGAAAAAATTTTAGTGGTGAAAAAAAATTTTTGAGGTGTATATAAAATATTATTTAATTCTAAATGCTGAAAAAACAAATGAGAATATTTTACTTAGCGGCTGACTTCTATGAAATTGTACTAAAATATCGTACACCAATTTGTATAGAAAATTTACACATTTTCATTCATAACTTTTTAAGCGCTGGACCGATTTTGCTCATTTTCAATATCACACTGTTCGGGAGGGATGTTGCGTCTTCGCGTCGTGATCGCCATTTCAATAAACAGACGGACAGCCAGACCGACAGATGGTCATCGCTAAATCGACTATAGTCACGAATATATATATACATACTTTATATTTCGACATGTGACAAATGGAATGAAAAACCCTCATCATATATGGAGGAGAGTATCAAAATATATACTCGTATTATACACATTACATAGTGTTTTTGTTGAAGATAAAGATTTTCTAAGGTGAACAAAATTTTTAAAGTGAAAAAATCATTTGAGTTGAAACAAAGTTGAAAAAAAAATTGGAAAGAGTGTTGAGCTAATGTAAAATAAGTTTTACCTTTAGATGAACTACAAAAATTTTTAGCAAAACCGGTTTTCGATCCCACTTTACTATTTTTGTACCGATTTTTAGTAAAAAAAATATTATTTAGCAAATCTTTTTGCTATTTACGTTTTACATATTACAGAATTTTTATAGAATATTTCAAAATTTTTGTTGCTTATTTCAGAAATCATTTTACAAACTCATGAAAACTGATTTGTTAAAATTATCAAAAAAAAATTTTACTAATTTTAAAAAAGTGGATATTGAAGGATATATTATTTATAATGAAAGCTGACACCTACAAACTTAAATTGCCTAAAAATGTTACATAGATTAAAAATGGAATCGAAAATGAATATACCGACTCATGTCTGAAAATAGAACATCCACTTAAAAAAGCATTAAACAAATTTTTTTTAGTTCTATTAATCAGTAAAAAGAAATTGACTAAAATATTTTTCAAAACATAAATTACCAAATTAAACCAAAATGATAAATTCGTTTGTTTTTACAATTTTTAAGCCTTTGATTTATTTTTTAATTTTGTCTAAAATATTTTTTGAAAAAAATAAATAAAATAAAACATTTTAATGCTCGACAAAAAAAAAATAAGTTTGAAATTTTGTACTAATATTAATAATATTTAGTAATTTTTTTTGTTAATTTTAGCAAACACATTTTAAATTCCACTTTACAAAAAATTTACTAAACTTTAGTAACCGCAGCTAATTTTTTCTACAAATTTCATTGTACTACACGTCAGCAGACATGTGTTGTTAAGATTAGCAAAAAACACCGCTGGGCTGCAATTAGCAAAATCTCCCGTAATAACAGCAAAATTTTTGGTTGTCATTACAGACTTTTTTTGGTGAGCGTACCATTTCTCCATGCGTTTTTTGTTTTTGATAACTCAAATATTTCTATCAAAAATTTTAAGATTTGAGGACTGTTGTAAATTAAAATCTTCAAAGCTCTTTTAGATTCAAAAAATTGTTGACACAAAAATTGACAAAAAAAATCGCTTTAATAAAAAAACATTTTTTGAACCAGTCAAAAAGAAATTTAAAAAATCGCCGAATTAAAAGGAATATCCATCCGTTTTCCATGCACAGAGAAAACAGATTCGTGCTGACAACTGAATTTGTAGCCAATCGAATGGTTCGGTTGTGGTAACCGACTTTTTCAGTTGTGACAACAGAAATCCAATTGAGACATGAGAAATTTGATTCTAACAATAGAATTTCGGTTGTCTCAATAACAATTCGGTAGGCACACCCGAAAAATTCGGTTGATGCAACCGAACCATTCGATTGACAACAAATTCGGTTGTCAGCTACAGGTGGCAAATATAAAGACAAACTCTAAATAAATAAAATTTGTATATTTTTTTTATCACATAGTCATTTTCCTTAGAGTGTGTGATATAAATGCCTGTTTATAACCATGAGTTATTTGTGTTGGGTGGTTCAGAAGGAGGCTGAAGATGACCTGGTCGAAAGTGTGCACTCCCTCTAGCGCTGATCCTTACAATTTTTTATATTTAATAAAAGAATTAGTGTTTACTATTCGTTACTATCATTAAAAACATTATGATTTTGAGCCTGATAAAATTGAAGAACATATAATTAAAACAGATAGATCAAATAATATTCAAAATTTACATAAATAAAATTTTGTTTGGTCCATATTCAGACCTCTCACATAGAAAATTTCTTTCTGAATTGGGCTTAAATGGCATTTAGACACACAACCCCATGAATAACTGGTTAAAATTAGGGTTATATAACATAAATCTCGTCTCCAAATTTAAAGAAAATCGTATCAAAATTGGATCTAGTCTTTATAAATTTCCACCTTGCCAGTATTTGCAGAAATAAACTTAAGTTAAACTAAAAAGATTTAGATTCTGTTGGCCATTAATTCTAGGGATGTTTTATTGTTAAAATATTTCTTATTATCAAGCTGTAATTTGGAAATTCTTTGTAATTTGGCAACCATCAAGAGCAATTTTAGAATTTCTCTTGCCACTGACTGACATCGTTAGATCATCTTTAAATTTGTCTATTTGAAGAGATGTCGCGGCATTTGGCGATATTTGTGCCGGCTCGTTTTTGTAGCAGACTTTTTCCTATCAGCTTTTTTCAAATATTTTGGAAATATGAGAAAAGGGCGATAAGAGTATCAAAAGTTTAAATTTTTAAAAGATTTCAATATTATTTTGAACAAAAAATTGTGGAGAAATGGCTAATTATTTTGCCTAATATTACCATCCTAATTATCCTTTTTTAAAATATTATAAAATAGTAGAAAAAAAAATCGATAAATTAAGCTGAGAAAACTTTCATTGTTATAGTCAATTTACACTGCGGTGTTAATTTAGTAAAAAAAATGGATAAACTTGGATATTATGTTATCCAGGATGCACTGAAATTAAGAAGATAATGCACGTTTTACTAGATTATCTCTCTAGTTTAAACGCAGCATTAGAAGGCCTTAAAGAGACCACCTGAACGTATACATTATTTTTTATATGATTACATATTAATTATACGCCACAGTGTCAGCCTTTTATTTTTAATTAAGTACAAAAATATTGTTGTAAATATTTCAACTTTTTATCTATCTATTTATTCTAAATTTAAAAATTTCAAATTGAATCTTAAACTTCCATGGAAAAAAAAATTCTAGAAAAATAAAAATATGCACCAACTAAAAATTTTCCAGAGAAATTCTTGTATAACAAAACATAAATATATTGTATAGTTATAAGTTGACACATCTTAACTGTGATTTCATTACAATTTCAAAGAAGCATATCAAAAGAATTTCTGAATTAATAAGAAAATTTTTAAAATCGTTTAACTCGAGTTGTAAAATGTTATCATTTGCGAGATGTCAACATATAAGCAACAATATATCGAAATATAATATTAACATCTAATTCACACTCTAACCAACAAAACAAATTTATAGCAAAAAGTGATAATGAAATTTCAAGTTGTTATTGATGAATATGTTGTGAATAATTTATGTGACTACGAAGTATTTTGTATGTGTGTGCGTGTGTGTATGCTGGACTAGAAAAAAAAATTTGTTAATAAATACAGGTATATAACTGTATGAAATATACAAATATTAAGGACAATTGTTAGAAACACATACAATTAGAGTATACACTCAAAATATTTTTACAGTGACTGACTGTAATTTATTTAAAAACCCAGCAAAATAAAATGGATGTTATTCTTTACGAATCTCTTTTTCAGAACATCCAAAGAAGTTAATAGTGCAAATTTTTCGATTTGTAAGAAGTCATTTTAAACAATTTTTAAAATGTTGATATTAACCCCTACTAGTAAAAAAAACAATTATTTGGTCCATAAATGGTTAATTCCTGCAGTCATTAAATGCCTTATTGAAAACATATTTTGCATACCAGTGATATTCACTTTGTCCCGGTCGGAATAATAATTCTTGGCGTGTTCAAATTCACATTTTTAACTTAAAAAAAGCCACTCCCTATATTTATTTTGTAGTCCCTATATTTAACAACTTCCGTAAACTTATGAAAAAGTCCATCTGCTCATCGATTTTTCATAGCACTTAAACAAACTACTTTCTACCAATGACACGCCAATATTAAAATCATTAATGATTCACCGAAATTTTCACAACTTCGTGTTCAGTAGATGTAGGGTTTAACTACTTCTTCCTCAGCTCTTATTTTGCTGGGAAGTTATGCGTTCACTTTTTTTTAATTGATTAAATAGCTAAAATATAAAGAAATATATTTTTCAACCCTTTTTTTAATTCATTTAAAGAATAAATTATTTATATGTCGATTTGGACAACAGATGGCATAACTATCAGATATAGTTTGTGTCAATAATAACAAATATGGTATTTCTGTCATTATAATTCAGTATTCGATAGACGCCAAAGTGTAAACACACATTTTTTTAATCGCTATAATAATGTCGAAAAAGATGTTTTGCGGGGAAGTCTGATAACCTTGTTTCATTTTAAGAAAACGACTGCTGAAAGTTATCAATTGTTGGTAGATGCATACGGTCAACATGCGCCAACTTAAAAAACTTGTGAGCGATGGTTGTTTGCGCGATTCAAAAGTGGTGATATCGACACAGAAGACAAGGAGAGGCCTGGTCAGCCGAAAAAGTTTTAAAATGAGAAGTTGGAAGCATTACTCGACGAAGATTGTTTTCAAACGCAAGAAGAACTTTCATTATTATTGCGAGTCCTACGTTTAAAAGCATTGGGATTCATTCAAAATCAAGAAAATTGTGTCCCATATGAATTGAAGCCGAGAGACGTTGAAAGGCGATTTTGCATGTCGGAAATGCTGCTTGAGCGCTACAAAAAGTAGTAATTTTTGCATCGTAAGAAAAGAAGTAAAAAGTCATATGTAAAGCCCGGCCAACACAAGCGCCAAGTTAATGCTCTTTATTTAGTAGGATCAGAAGGGTGTTTTGTATTATGAGCTGTTTATATCGGGTCAGACGATCCCAGGGGACCTGTACCGAACACAATTGATTCGTTTGAAGGGAGAAATCAACGAAAAAGGACCAGACACGAGACCATAATCTTCCATCATGATAACGCTCTGCCCCATGTTGCAAGACCGGTCAAAAACTATTTGGAAAAGAGCGGATGGGAAGTTTGGCTTACCCGCCTTATACCCCTTCTGACTACCATTAGTTTCGATCGATGCTTCACTCCAGAACAGGGTATCAGAAATTGGCTTGACTCATTCTTTTCCTCAAAACTTGAGCAGTTGTGTTGGCGCTGAATCCACATGCTACCAGAAACATGGGAAAAAGTAGTGGCTAACGATGGACAATACTTTAAAAAATGTACCAATTCATTTTGTTATTAAAATAAATGCATTTTTAAAGCAAAAAAATCGACATTATTAACTTGTATACCCAATATAAAAAATGATTTTCTGTTACAGTTAATATTTTCGTTTAAAAAGATTTCTTAAAAAATGTTTTTTAATTACAAAAAAAAAAATAATAAAAAAAATAAATAAAAATTCGTTTTTTATACTTTGTAGTTAATTTTTATGACATTTAAAAAACGAAATATTATTTATTTTTACGAATTTCGTAGTTAATTAGTTGACAGTTAAAAGAAATAAATAAATGAAATATCATTTATTTTTACGGATTTGTAGTTAGTTTGTTAATAGTTAAAATAAATGAAAAATCATTTATTATTTACTGATATTGTAAGTAATAAAAGAAAAATTCTTTTGATTTAAATGAAAAGTTAGTGAGGCGGTTTTTAAGTTATTTTTCATTTATTTTAAATTAAATTTTCAGTTATTTTAAACTACAAATTGTTTTCAATATAAAACAAAAATAAAAAACTTTGTAAAGAGATTACAAGAAAATTACGTATACTCTTCGAGTATAATTTTATATTACTTATATTTAGATGTTTTCATCATATTGTACATTTCAATGTGTTTTTTTTTTTTGTGTTATCAATCCAAAAATTGAGCTTATTTTTTATTTAAAATAGATTTATCTACAGAATACAAAATTCAGAAACAGGCAAGATAAATTATAATTTGTATATCAAGCAGTAGTTACCTATTTATTTATAAGGTAAATATAAAATCATAGCTAATTTTGGAGTATTCTTACGTGCGTGTGTGTGTTTATAAATGAATTTTTTGTATGTATGTGTTATATTATAATATCATCATCATTTTATCTCATAGTATGTGAGTTATTGTGTAAACTGAAACTGAAAGTCGTACATACAGGCAAACGGCCGGATTATATTTATAAAAAAAAAAAAAACATTATAAATATAATGAAAAACTTTTTAGATTTTCGTACAATGCAACACTTCATAAATATGATGAATCTATGTCATAAAAATGGAAATCGATGACATGTTTCTTCATATTTAAGGTTTTATTAAATATGATAAAGAATTAAAAGAAAAAACATTAAGATTTATGAAATTTAGGGTGTCCCAAGAAGAACGCAATTTTTAAATCTGGCAACATTCGAAGTGTCATTGTTTGACATTTGAACAATTGTTATTGTTTGCTAGTAGAAGGTACGAGGTTAGTAAAAATGGAGCGATACACGAATGTACAACGCATTCTCATTGTGAAATTGTTTTACCAAAATGGTGAAAGTTTTGCGGCTACAGTTCGCAAATTGCGATCAATTTGGGGTCACAATAATGCTCCAAAAGAGTCAACTGTAAAGAGATTAATGGATAAATTTGCCGAAACTGGGTCTGTTAGTGATGTAAAGACAACAACGCGCCATCGACCAGGTCGATCGACCGAAAATGTCGCAGCTGTACGTGATGATGTCGCTCAAACTCCATCCACCTCAATTCGACACCGAGCTCAGCAAATTGGTGTCTCCAAATCCACTTTGCAGCGAATTTTGACGAATGATTTGCATCTTCATGCATACAAAGTTCAATTGACTCAGGAACTGAAGCCAGCTGACCATGGACAGCGAAGGGAGTTCGTTAATTGGGTATTGGAGAGACAACATGAAAATGCTGATTTTGCCGATAAAATCATCTTCAGTGACAAGGCCCATTTTCATCTTGATGGCTTCGTAAATAGGCAGAATTGTCGCATTTGGGGTGAGGAAAATCCTCGAGTGATTCACGAGAAGCAAATTCATCCTCAACGTGTCACTGTGTGGTGTGGTTTTTGGGCTGGAGGAATCATTGGACCTTTTTTTATGAAAATGAGGCAGGTCAAGCGCAAACAGTCAATGGTGTTCGGTATCGTGAAATGATAACCAGTTTTTTCTTGCCTAGAATTGAAGAAATGAATGTGGAGGGCATGTGGTTCCAACAAGACGGCGCCACATGTCATACAGCCAGAGAAACAATTCAATTGCTGCATCAGTCATTTCCCGGTCGTGTTATTTCGCGTTTTGGAGATCAGAATTGGCCGCCTAGATCGTGCGATTTAACACCATTAGATTTTTTTCTTTGGGGTTTTTTTAAGTCGATGATTTACGCGAATAAGCCGACGACGACTCAAGCCTTTAAAGAGGAAATTGGACGCTGCATTAATGAAATACCGCAGCATTCATGCAAAACGGTCATTGAAAATTTCATTAAAAGATCGCGTGCATGCCAGCAAAGCCGCGGCGGCCATCTTCGCGATATATTGTTCCATACATAACCTCATTCTGTCTACTTTACGACATAATAAAGTTTTACGATTTTTTTTAAATATCTGTGTTTTATTTAAAATTTAAAAATTACGTTCTTCTTCACCCTTTACTTCTTCATATTTATGAAAATGTTTTTTTTATTTTTATGAAGAAGTTTTTTTATTTTTATGAAGAAATTTCATCAAGTATATTTTTTCAATTTACATTTTGTTTGTTAAAGAACACACTTCACACATATGATGAAGAATTGATGAGAAACGATAGTTTTACCAATATGAAAACACATTTTTCCTGAGTGTATATAATGAGCCTCAGGTTGGTATTTAGTTGAAAATTTTTCCTCTAAAAATTACCACAACACCCACATGTTAGGTATAATTTTTTTTAAACTAGTTGATGTAAACTTTGTTAATGTCAGTCATCAGTTAAGAACATAAAACTTTATGTGGTTTATGGTTGAATGTTTAAAAAAAAAAAAACTTTAAAAAGACAGCATGAAAATAAATTTTCAAAATTCGCGGAATTAAGTTAAAGACAAGGAAAGTACTCTAAGCTAAGCATACCAATTTAAATCAAATTTAAATATAATATAGAGGGGGAAAAACTAAAGGACATGACTTATTTCGTATCAATTGGGTCAAAAAAAAAAATTCAATGAAGAAACTTTCTTTCAACATCTTCTTTTTGTAAATGTATTGCATTTTTAATTTCTTTATTTTTAACAATCTATAAATTTTTATTTTAATTTAGCTTTATTTAGTTCGCTCTAACCACGATATTATTTGTACAAAACTACACTCAAAATATTGGCACCGTATCTGACTGTAGTTTATTTAAAAATTTATTTATTTACAAAAAATATATTTTTCAACTTTTCTTACGTATATTTAAAGAATAAATCACATATAAATACGGATTTTCTGTTGCATTAAATATTTTCATTTAAAATGACTGTAGTTTATTTAAAAAATTATTTAATTATTGACATACAAAAAAAATATATTTTTCAACTTTTCTTACATTTATTTAAAGAAAAATACGGGTTTTCTGTTGCAGTTAGTATATTCATTTAAAATGATTTGTTTATTTTTATAGTTAATTTTCTGAAAGTTAAAATATTTATTTTTACAGACTTTTTATTTAATTTTTATGACATTAAAATAAACAATATTATCATTTATTTTTACGGATTTTGTAGTTAATTTGTTGACTGTTAAAAAAAACGAAATTAAGGAAAAATCATTACTTTCTACGCACTTTGTGATAAATATGTTGACAGTTAAAAAAATAAATATTATTTGTTTTTACGGATTTGTAGGTAGTTTGTATTGTAAAACAATTAAAATAAATCAAAAATCATTCATTATTTACAGATATTGTAAGTTAATTTATTAACATTTAAAAATAAATGAAAAGGGTTTTTTGGATTTGAATGATTTTAAGTGATTTTTTTATTTACAGTTAAAATAAATAAATATATGATAATCATTTGTTTTTACAGTTTTGTGGTTAGTTTTTAAAACAGTTAAAATAAATGAATAATCAATAATAATTTATTAATATTTCAAAATAAATGAAAGTTTTTTTTTAGATTTTATTTACAATTAACTTAAACTGAAAAATATTTTGAGTGTATCCATGCCACCATAAAATTTTATTCAATGCCGTCAAAATAAAGCAACTGACAATCTTGATGTGGTGGTTTATTATGTTTTTTATTTTATTTTGTTTCTATTTATTCAGGTGGTTTTACCGCATTTTCTTGGTACTGCATTGTTACACTCAAAATATTTGTATAGTAACTGACTGTAATTCATTTCAAAAATTATCCGTACATTTGTTTTTAAATTATTAAATAGTTTAACTACAAAATAATATACATATATTTCAATCCTTTAAATACGTATTTTCTGTTACAGTAAATATTTTTATTTAAAGTGATTTGTTAATTTTTTTTTTTTTGGATTTTTTTATAGTTGTCTGATAGTTAAAATAAACAAATTAAATGAAAAGTAAGAAAAAGGAAAAAAAAAATATTTTTACGCATTTTGTAGTTATAAGTAGAAATAAATAAAGCAAATATTTGTTTTTACGGTTTTGTGGTTGTTTGTAAAATAGTTAAAATAAATAAAATATAATTTATTGTTGTTAGTTAATTTATCAACATTTAAAAATAAATAAAAACTTCTTTTGATTTAAATGAAAAGTTAGTAGACCGGGTTTTAATTGATTTTGCATTTATTTTAAATTACATTTTTAGTTGATTTAAACTGCAAACTATTTTGAGTGTAAACATATTTGGCGATTATTTGGGTTATACTTTATCTATATAACCTTTAGGATTTTTTTGTTCATGGCTAAAAAGAATTTTGTGCTGTGCTAAAGTTTTTGGTAACTAAACAAATAATAGTGATTACATTTAGATTTATTTGTAATAAAGGTTCAAGTACACTAGTCTACAAGCTTTTTACATGGGTTTTCATTAAAATTTTTTGAAAATATTTTAGCTTCTTAAACACGAACCTGAAAATTTATTAAAAATATATATTGTGCACTCAGAAAATTTTTACTGTTACTACATGACAGTTATTTTTGTAGTAAGGCATTTGTATTTAATTTAACTGCAATTTCACTTGTTTTACTTTGTAAAGAAAAAAATTAACGGTTGCTTTTTAAACAACCTACAAAAACTAGAACATTTTAATAACATTTTAACTACAAGGCGGGGCAATAAGTCTCATCCCATTAAAAAGTGCTGCCAGTTTTGCTAATAACATCGTATGCCAGTTTGGTTTTGACATTCGTGAAGCAGACATGTGCGAAATTTTTATTGAATAACAATGAATCGATATACCCATAAAGAAGTCGCGATAATTGTCATAATATTTGCTTGCAATAATTCGTCAGCGGTGTTAACGCAACGTGAATTTTGGCGAAAATATCCCAATCGTGCAGCGACCAGAGAGCAAACAATTCGATGTCTAATTTGAACAACACGACAAACCAAAGCCCCGAACCGGCTGTTCAGCTGAATACATCGTAGCAGTGCGTGAACATATGGTAAAACAACCCGAAGCATATAAAAGAAAACATGCTCAATTCCCGGCGTTCTTTGCGCTGTATTTTAACATTGGACATGAAAATGTACCCACCCGTGTAAGAAAAGATTAGATCTGATTAGATCTGCTTAAGTCTAATTAAATATGATTGAATCTAATTAGATCTGCCACCAGATTCAATCATATATCATTATATATGGTGTATTTGATACACTATGGACATATCTGATCAGATATTGTTCAAATCTAAAGAATTTTGCAAAATTTGGCGAATTTTGTGTCCAGATATAAGCAAATGTGGTCATATATCAGATCTAGTACACAATCGTAACCATTTCAGTTATTCTTAAAGGTACCAAAATAAAAATATATTGTATATAAAAATAAAGTTTTTTTTAATTTCTTATTCTATGTACAGAGCAAATTGGACCTGATTATATACGGTGATCTAGCGCACCGTCAAATCAAATCTAGTTAGATCTCAAATTCTCTAAATTGATTTTCTAAACGAATTGAATGATTTTCCTACAAAATCGATCAGCAACCACGTCAATAAACAAAATTATCCGTTCTGGGGGACGAAAAATCCACCCATAATTCATCAACCACCATTACACTCTTTCAAAGTTGCCGTGTGGTATCGGAAAAAGTGATTGCATCTTATTTTTTCAAAGGAGCCGACGTTAACACTAGCCGACGGTTTCGCTGACTGAAGTTTTTTACTACACTCAGGGCAAAGATTGGTTGGAAATCGATTGAAATCATTTAAATGTATTTGTTAGGATGTTATTTTATTTTGATTTACCTATAATCAATAAAGAAAGCCAAAAATTATATTAGGAATTAAATAGAGGGAAAAGAAACTAAAAAGCATTCCTATTATCCAATTTTTGGTATATCCAATCAACCTTAAAAATAAAATTCGTTTAGTAATTGTGTACCGTAGAATCAAATAATTATTTAGTAAATGTACTAGAAAATTAGTACAATCTATCAAATTTATTAAAAAATTGTCGATATTCAAAAGTGGTAACTACAACTACGGTTATTTTGATCAAATATATCATTTAGACAGGGTTTCAGTAGAAGCAACCAAATTGTGGATTGTATTGATAATAGACGCCACTAATAATCGGTATTGATAAACAAATTTTATACTAACATTTCTTTTTCTAACAAATTGTTTAAAATTCATAAGTGTTTGTGGTGTAGTAGGTAGACATTTAAAAATATATATTTTTTTTTTTAATTAAAATAAAATATTCAAATGTTTAAAAAGCAATTATATCAAGGAAAATTAAAATTAGTTGTGGTGCAGTGAGTAAAAGTGTGACCTTATGAATATGGATGCCTAGGTTCGTTACCTGAAAAATCTAAAAATACAATTTTTAAAAATAAAATAATGTGGAACGTAATAATATTTATTTGGAATATAAATATTAAATTAGACAACTGAATATTGGCTTTCAGAACTAAAAATATAATTTAATATGAAGATAGTTGTCGTAACCCCAGAATTCGATTGGCCACAACTGATATTGTTTTCTGGGTGTAACAAATTGTTTAAATTTAAAATTAGCCATAAAAATTAATAAGTGGTGGTTTAGTAGGTAGAGAGGTAGATCAGTACTATAAAATAAAATAAAACATTCAAATGTTTAAATGGCAAATATTTGAAAGAACATTTAAATAAGATGTGGTGCAGTAAGCAAGAGTGTAAACTATAAATCTGATTGCCCAGGTTCGATACCGGAAAAATTTAAAAAAATTTTTTTTTTTTAAATAAAATTTTGTAGAACGTAATAATATTTCTGTGAAATATAAATATTAAATTGCACAACTGAATATTGGCTTTTACAACTAAAAATATAATTTAATATTAAGATAGTTGTCGTAAACGCCAGAATTCGATTGGCAACAAATTCGGTGGACAAAACTGATACTGTTTTCTGGGTGTAGATTTGAAGGACATGTGGTTCCAATAAAACGGGGCCACTTGTCATACTACTCGCGACACAATGCTTTTTTTAAAGGATGCCTTCTCAGCGTGTGAAATTTCGCGTTTCGGTGATTTTACTTGGCCAGCCAGATCTACCCAGTTGATTATCCCTGACTTCTTCCTCTGGAAATATTTGAAGTCGTTGGTGTACGCGAACAAGCTCTGCACCTTGGAGGAGTTAAATCGAGCCGAAATTGACAACGTGACACCACAAGTGCCACATATGCCGACAGCGGCCATTTTTATCATTCATTATTTTCCACAATTAATTGAATTTATAAGTTCAAATAAATATAATCAGTTAAAAATCAAATGAGTTTTCACTTAAAACAAAAAATATAGCGAAACAAAATCAGATGATGATTTTTGCCCACACCATGTACTATTGTTCTTGATCAGGGGTGCCCAAAAGTTCCTTATAGAAGAGCAAACCCCAATACATTTCAAGAATAACTAATTTTGATTCAATATTTTTCATTGTAAAAACCAATACATACAAAGAAAAAAATATTTCATGCCATACGTTAAACAAAAACAACATCTACATTGATGATCGCTGTCGTCAGTGTTTACCAGCAAAGCATACGAAAGTGTTGTTGCTTTGCACTTGCGTGTATTCAGTGAAGAACTACAAAAAAAACTAAGACAAAGTTCCCTGCGGGAAAAAAAGGGTCAGTTGGGAATTGGGACCTGTCCGTGGTAGGTCAAAACTGGACTGGTTCCGAAAATACATATCACGAGAAAGAAAAGAGGACAGATTCCTAAATAACCTATCACGTGATCGGTTTAAAAGTCATGACATGTCCTTTTAGACCAGACCTGGCACATGTCACAGAGAGCAATTGACCTTCTTCTAGGACAAGCCCATGTTAGAGTGACCGGTACCGTGACCGGGCCCTATCACAGTGAACCGGTTACGTGACGTGTCCTGTAATAGGTAATTTTTCCGCAGGGTTGTTTGTGTATTTCGTATTACTAGTGCTGACTGCTCTATGTGTGTATTTAAAAACACAGCCTATACACTCAGAATATTATGTAGTTAACTGTTTGTAGTTTAATAAAAAAGTTTTCCGTTCCATTTAAAAATAAAGGAACATACATTTATTTTTCAAAGAAATATCTATATTAACTTTTTTATACATTTATTCGAAGTAATTTACTATCATTTACCATTTTTTTTCAGTTTCAATTATTTTTTTCATTTGTTTGAAATTTAATAAAAATTTACCCACGAAACGGAAACTTGTGGTTTATTTGTGTCCGTAACAGTTATTACAAATTTAAATTTTGTTTGCTGTCTGTTTCAAAAAAAATATTCAAAAAATTTCAATTTGTTTTTTTATTTAAATCGGTTGTATATATACAAAATTTTTCAATACAAATTACAAGAACTTCATAAACACACATACATACACAAAAAGTCTCTATAACTTCATATGCAAACATACATTTTGTATTGTACGAGTATATTAAAAAAAATTCAAAAACGGAAATAATTTCAAATAAATGAAAAAAACATTTATTTTTTAAGGATTGGTAGGTAAAATTTTGACATTTATTTTAACTGATTATATCATTTGTTTCTTATTGGTGTGTCAGTTGATTAATCAACATTTAAAAATAAATAACAAATGGTATTTAATTTAAATGAAAATTAAGTAGACCGGTTTTTAAATGAAATATCATTTCTTTTAAATGATATTTTCAGTTATTTTAACTTGAAAACTTTTTTCAGTGTAGCTAAGTGCTTTTACAAAAATAATTGAACACCAAGCGCATAGGGCTTGGGCACCCTTGTTCTTGATGAATCCCACCCATACAGTTCATTTTTGGTAACCTTCCATTTAGTTTATATTTTCTCTAACATTTGTGCTTTCAAATATAATAGTGCTAAATGACCATAAGGAAAACTATTACATTTGCTAAAATGTAATTTGCTTTAGAATTACATTTCATTTCCTTGCTAATTAAAAGGCAACTTATTCCTATCACTGTCGTATTGGGAAATGAAACTTTATTATTTTATAAGTCACCATTAACTCTACTATGTACGTACATACAAGGCAACATTGCCAGCAGAATGTTTATGTTTCAATTTTTTAGCTTTATTACGCTCATTTTAATATATTTTCAAAACGTTCGTTAGTTTACCTCCCACACGTACTTTTAATTGATGACATTATTAACACTTGAGTGTGTGAGTAATGTATGAGTATGTATGTATTTTACGAGCAATTTTTCTTCCATATTTGTATTTACATTTGTAACATTAAACAGCATTTAGTTGATGATTTTAGTTTTCTTAATAGTTTCTTTTTTTCATATACTATTTAAGCATTTATTCGAGCAGCCAACATATGATATAGAATTTATGTTAAATTTTTAATTTTTTCTGAATTTTGCTTTTTTCATGGAATTTATATTATTGCTTGTATTTATTTATGAATTGATTAATGTATTCAGTTTTCTTAGTAATAATAGCTGTTTGCATAAAATTTATCATAAATTTATGGCAATGCAAATTATTCAATTCAATCTCTCACTGTGAGCCATTTACATACTTATTAATAATTCTGAAAATATAAATTGCCATTTAACTTTTATTGAAAACAAAATTCTTCTTTATCTGTGAAATTACAAACATTCGCAAATAAAACATTCCAATATTAATTTTCATTGCTTTTGACTTTTAATTATCAGACCATTGTTTTTTTTTTTCCTTCATCGGAATGAATGTTACATTACCAATTGCATTTGTTCACAATGTTTTCTCTAATTTGTATTTGTTATACAACCACTGCTAGTTGCCACCTCCATTTCAATGTATAATTAAAAGTTTTGTCATACTTATTCACTCAAAAAAGTTTGACAGTTACTACAAAACAGTTGTTTCTGTAGTAATTAGTAGTTGTTGTTTTTAACTAAAATTACAACTGTTTTTTATGATAAAATATAAAACAACTATTGTTGCAGTAAATTAAAACAAAAACAAAAATCTAATAGTTATTTATTTCGTAACTGTTGTTTAAAGCAGTTTCTTTTATCATTATAACAAACATATATCAAAAGATTATTTTTCAGTAAAGAGTCAATTTTTATAATTTATTGAATAAATAAAAAAATTCGTTGAGTTTTTTAAATTCTTGTTTATTATTTACAGGTTGGTTGAAAAGTTCCTGAGCTCGAAATAAAGGAATACTGTTTTTGTTACGAAATATATTTTTTTATTCAATATAATCTCCTAGAAACTCAATACACTTGTTCCAATGATCTTCCAATAATTTTATCCCATCCTTATAATGGTTTTCCGGAAGCTCTGCAAAATAACCGTCTACGGCTGCTATGACCTCTTCGTTCGACGAAAAATGCTTTACACGAAGGAATTGTTTGAGATTTTTGAAGAGATAGTAGTCATTGGGAGCCAAAGCTGGTGAATACGGTGGATGTTCAAGCAATTCGTACTTTAATTCTTTGAATTTAACCATCGTCAAAACACTTTTGTGAGCAGGTGCATTGTGTTGATGAAAAATGATTTAAACCAGGTCTTTTCTCACGAATTTTTTCATCCAGCTAATCCAAAAGCCTGCAATAATATTCAGAGTTGGTTGTTTTACCTTTCTGAAGATAATCAATCAACAAAATTCGTTTTGTATCCCAAAAAACTGATGCCATAACCTTCTTTGTTGATCGTTGTGACTTCACCTGCTTTGGAGCTGAACAACCAGCTTCAGTCCACTGTAAACGTTCTTGTTTCAATTTGAGATCATGGTGGTAGATCCAAGTCTCATCCATAGTTATAAAACAACGCAAGAAGTCGGTTTTATTCGGCTTAAAACGCTCCAAATTACGCTGAGAAATTTGTTTTCGATCCAGTTTTTGTTGAATTGTTAATGTGTGCGGCACTAACTTTCCAAACAGTTTTTTCATACGTAATTCTTCATGTAAAATATGGAGTACTCGTTCGTCTGAGATGCCTATGGCATAAGCAATATCACGCTTAGTCAAACTTGGATCTTCACTAACCACATTATGTACTGCTCAATGATTTCTGCAGTTTTTTGTCGTCCTTCGCGTGGATCGTCTTTAAGGCTGGTACGACCACGTTTAAATTCACCAGCCCAAAATTCAACGGTTCAATTTAAAGGTGAGGACTCCTAATACACTTCTAACAATTGTTCATAAATTTCATTTGCTTTTAAACCCTTCAAAACAAAGAATCTAATGACTGCACGATATTGTATTGTTTCCATATTAAAAATAATCAATGACACGTCAACTTCAAATGGCTTGTAAACAAAGAAAGAATTGACAGAATGACTTGCAACTTTGCATGTGTTCTCAGGACAGTTATACCAACTTGAGAAAAAAAAAGTTTGGAGCTAGCAGTGCCATCTCTTGGTGAGCGCAGGAACTTTTCAACCAACCTGTAAGTTACAGCAAAATGGAAAAAGGGAAATCCTGAGTTAAAATGAACTATAGTATTAACCGCAGCCCTATTGAACCTGTGGTACGCGTACACGACACTTTTATAGGTGTTAGGCAAAATCGTGGAAAATTTTAACATTTCTTTTCATTAAATTTTTTCGCAAAAAAAAACGATTTTTTTATACCCTAGGCATGTGATGAGGCTATATATTAATTTGTCATTCCGTTTGTAACTTATCGAATTATAGATCTAAAATCCCAAAAAGTATATATACACTTAAAATAGTTTGTAAGTTAAAATAACAGAAAATGTCATTTGCAAGAAATGATATTTCATTTAAAAACCGGTCTTCTTAATTTTTTTCATTTAAATTCAATGCCTTTTGTTATTTATTTTTAAATGTTGTTTAACAACTGACACATCCGTAAGAAGCAAATGATATAATCAGTAAAAATAAAAGTCATAATTTGACCTACCGATTCCTTAAAAAATAAATGTTTTTATCATTTATTTGAAATTGTTTCCCTTTTTGTATTTTTTTTTTTGTACAATACAAAATGTATGTATGCATAGCTATAGACACTTTTTGTGTGAATGTGTTTGTGTATGTATGTATGTGTGTTTATGAAGTTCTTATAATTTGAATTGAAATAATTTTTTACATATACAACCAATTTAAATAAAAAAATAAATTAAAATTTTTTGTGGGAAAAATTTTTATTAAATTCCAAACAAATGAAAAAAATAAATGAAACTGCAAAAAATCTGTGAATGATAGTAAATTACTTTGAACAAATGTATAAGTTAAAATAGATATTTCTTTAAAAAATAAATGTATGTTCCTTTATTTTTAAATGGAACGGAACATTTTTTATTAAAATACAAACTGTAAACTACATAATATTCTGAGTGTATTATTGATCCTATGCAGTTTTAAGCCGATCTAGTCTCTTTCTTAAGACGATAAAGTCTGCTGAAATGGCGATCACGGCGCCACGAAGACGCAAGTGATGTTGCTCATTTTTACTTAGAATAATAGGCAGCCTCCCGCGCAGTTTGGCATTGAAAATGAACAAAAACTGTAGAAAAGTAAACAATACTCAAAATTTTCCATACCAATTTGCAACAAAGACTAAAAGTTTGAAGTGTAAATTGAGCTTTAGACCCATTTATATGGAGGGCTCTATATCAGTAGAATACATTTCTTTTTATTCTCTATCATTGCTATAAATCTTTAAATGCAAATATTTTTTTTTTTGAGAAAGAAATCATTTTTGTTATATATTTTTTTTCTATTCCGCAAAAGTTTACTAGTGGTGTCAATATTGTATTTTCAAGATAATATTTGTGTGTACGTGTGTGACTTTTTTATGGAAACTAGAGAATTGTTTCCATTTTTCTGTTATCAATTCGTGACAGGATTTTTCATAAAGTTCATAGTATTGCTTAAGTTTTATGTTGTATTTTGTTTTTGTTAATATTTGTTATCTTAAAGTTTTTGTTAAAGTGTGGTAAAATTTTCTTGTAAACTGTCGCTAAGGAAATAGAAATCTTTTCTACAAAAAAGGTTTTCTTATATACAAAACAAATTTGTTAAAGCATTGTATTTACTATTAACAAACAAAAAAAAGTTTTGGTCAATAAAGCAAACAACATTGTTTTTGATAAGGTTTAAGTATAAATTGATTTAAACTTTGAACAGTTTCAACTGCTACCGAAATTTTATAGTTAAATAGCACTCTGAAAATAATCTAAGCATAAAAATACGATAAAATTTCCAAATACTAAAAGCTTTCGTAAAATAAACGAAAATTGGTTTATCGTTAAATAACGTTTTATAATCAGAATTAGATTTTGGAGCCATTTCAGGAAGAATGGCAATTGATATTTAGATAAAGATGTTTTTTTTTATTTCTTCAAATTGGGGTTATTTTGCATTATGAATAAACCCAACATACCAAATGACTTGAGAAAAATATTATTATAAGCTTACAAACACAAGCCTTAAGCTTGAAAAATACTTAAGAATATATTGAAAAAGGCTATCGTAACAATTGTAGAAAAATCAAAACGGAACCCTCGTGAAAATATTATGTGTGTATTACTTATTCTTGCAATTGTAGAATAAGCTTACAAAAATAATATTGTATTAATAGTTGAAAAAGAGAAATCATAATTATTTTCTTAAATTTAATTTTTTTTATTTTAATTTTAAAAATAAATAATAATAACTCATTTTAAATATAAAAAATAATAATTCATTTTAAATATAAATAATAATAATTAATTTTAACCATAAAAAAAATAATTTAATTTAATATGCAATTGCACGGTCACTATATAAAATTTACAACTAAATGTACACGCAAAACACGTTTGACAAATTTAAAGAAAAAGTAATGGCACTTGTTGTATGCATTATAGGCGTATAACAAAGACAATAAGACTGGAATGTATTGAAAAATATTTCTATTTCAATCGTCATATTGTGTTGTTGTATGTTGTTCATAAGCATACTTGAGAAAAAGTTATGTACAATAATCTTTTCTCTAGCATTGTTAAATACTGCTTGTGAATTCACATTTTATAAATATTATAATAAGCGAAATTAAGAAAAGTTTAAAACACACTATTATTATAAGCTTATTCTCAAGTTGTATTGCAGTTTGATTGCTATATGGTATATTGGGAGAGCAGTTGCGTCCAAACACTAATACTATGATATTTGCGTTTGTAGTAAAGAGCTTTTTTTCTGGGACGGAAAATTCAGTACGTTAGTACTTTTTCATCAACTTGAAAATAACTTTAAAAGCAACATTTTCAAACATACAACGATCAGTCTATGTTCACTAAAAGATATATATTTAATAAAGCGTGGGAACAGTTGTTTTTGTTTATTGAAAACAATGACGGCGATCCCGTATGTTTGGTTTGTGGTTATAATGCTAAACGCAATCACAAACATACCATTGAAAGGCATTATAATACATGCCAAAAGGAATTTTTGAATAAAAATTTAGATAGGGCCAAATTTGTAGATGAACTGAAATTAAAGTTTCAAAAGAAAAATTTGCCAATCGGCCAATTTCAATATGAAAAAAATATCAAAGAAAAGATTCCTTTTGTTGTTGCTCTATGCTTAGCAAAGCACTGCAAGCCTTTAAAAGATGGCTTTTTTTAAGATCTTTCAAAAGAAGTATTAAAGTGTTTTGGCTTAAATAAATTATACAACTTATAACATTTCGAAATTCAAAATTTCCATCCTTGTATTGTGCCCTCATATATGTAAAAGCTCCCGTCGAAGTTCGCTGTAGGTGAAAAAGCTCTTTTGTAAAAGCTTGCACATTGTGCATATGAGTAATAAATGAAAATATACCCCAAAATTGGTCATTTGGTTGGGGTAATTTTTTATTATATTTTTGGGTTAATTTTCATTATGAAACTGTGTCCCAAAAACTGGAGTCTAATTTATTTTATTTTTATTAATATTAATCATATAATTACAAATTATATCCTTATACCCCAACCGAGCACTATCGAGGCTATCGGCTTGTTGTAGCGAAATCAGACCTAAGCCTCTGGTGGGAATTGAACCCACTACCCCGGCACTGATAAGCTAGCACGCTACCAACTAGCCTACCGGGGCTCTAATTTTTTTTTTTTTTTTGATTAGGGTCATATTTCTAAAGGGCCATTCAAATCTTTGAAAATATTTCTCTTAATATTCTTTTGTTTTTTTTTTTAATAAAAAAAATCTTCCAAATTTTTATAGATACTTAACAAAAGCTTAACATATTTTTACCTGCACTTAACCACATAAAAGAACTATTTAATCTAGTAAAAATTTGTCTAGATATTTTTCACCTTTTTTTTAGTTTTATTATAGTCAAATCATACTTGAATAACTTTAAAATAACCTACATTTATTTAACTACGTGTATTGAATGGAAATTGTATAAGTGCTGTTATGTGGGTAAGTGTAGGTGTGAGTATGTGAGAGTGTATGAGTTTATAAAAGTGTCGCAAGGTAAATTTTTCAAATACGTTTGTTTTAAACCCTTTCAATTTCATTCCATAATAAAAGACAACAAAAACAAAAATTTGCCACAAAGAATTGTAAAAGATGAGAAAGCTATTTTAAATAATAACATTTGAAATTATTAAAATGCATTAAGAAAAAAAAAGATAGGAAATTATAGACGATTAAGACCATGTTTATAATAAATTTTAATTGGACTTTGGTTAGAAATTTCATTTTAATTAACTCCCTTCTACCGGGTAAATGAACTAGAAAATCCATAATGGTATAATAAAGTTTCAAATTAAGATGAGAGTAGTTGTATATTCCAGTTGTTTTAATTTATTTTATGTAATCATTCTAGTTGTATCCAAAAACATCTGAGATATCATGTTTTTTTAAGGAAGTGTGATAGTTTGTATAAATATATCACGGTATTTAACAAATCCTTTAATACTGTTAAAGTTATTTTAAACACTACATTTTAATTACCGTTTTTTGTTATTCACAACTATTTTCTTCCGTTTTGTTTGTTATCGTTGTTTAAACTATTTTCTAATTTTCACAGTTATTTATCACCATTTTTCTAATGCCATTTCTGTAACATCACACAACAATGTTTATTATAAAATATACAGTGTGATAGATTCAGATTCAGATTTCGAACATAAAGGGTTTGCACACTAAAGGGGCTCTTTTCACCTGAAGTCCAAGCTCGATCTTATACATTAGGCCTGTGTAGTGTTTCAGTTTCACTTCATTTAGTTTCCGCTTTCCCCGTTCCATTTTTTTACGTCCCCCTTGCCTAGTGTTGCAATTCCATTCGTTTCCCATTTTATTTCGATCTCTTAAAATTGTCCCAATTCCACTCATTACGCGTTCCCAGGTTTAGTGTTTCAATTTCACTTGTTCCCCGTAAAATTTTATTTATATTTCCTTTGTATAGTGTTTCAACTCCACTCGTTCCCTCTTCCATTTCGGTCTTCTTATATAGTGTTTCAGTTCAAATTTTTACCCTTACATCCTAATTTGATCCTCTAACATATTGTTTCGATTTCACTCGTTTCACATTACATTTTATTTACTTCCCTTTGTCTAATATTTCCGTTCTAATCATTTCCTGTTCCATTATAACAGACTTCGCTTTAATTGTCTAGATTACCATTAAGCGCAATAGGTATATATTATACTAAGTTAAAAACTCGATACTTCGGCATCTATTAGGAAAAAAAGTTAATAAATCTTTTTCTAAGGGTTTTTTCTTTTTAATAAAATTTCTTCAACCTTATTGTTGTGGTTGCTTTAATTTTAAGTTTCAGATTTTTAACTTAAAGAGTTTGCACATATTACTAAAGGGGCTCCTTTCGCCTAAAGTCCAAGCTCGATCTAATTCATTAAATGACCTGTGTTTCAATTTCACTCGTTGCACGTTGCATTCCATTTAGTTGCCTTTGTCAATTTTCTGCTTTCCCCCTTGCCTAATGTTGCAATTTCACTTGTTTCGCATTTTATTTCGATCTTTTGAAAATTTACCAATTCCACGTATTTCGCGTTCCAATTTCATTTCATTTCACAGATCTAACTTTTTAATTTCACTCATTCCCCGTGCATCTTTTTTTCCGCCCTTTGATTAGTGTTCAAAATTCCATCCGTTCCATTACATTATGATCCCCTTATCTATTGTTTCAATTCCACTGTTTCTCCGTTACATCCTAAATCGTTCCTCTAGCATATTGTTTCAATTTCACTCGTTCCCCATTACATTTTTTTTCTTTCCCTTAGTCTGATGTTTCCATTCTCTTCAATCTCTGTTCTTTTATAACTGACTTGGTTTTCCTTATCGAATGCTTCAATGCCACTTTTGCTCCGTTCCATCCTATTTCATTATCCATGTACACTCACAATATATTTTCCGTTACCCACTGTAGTTTATTTAAAAAGTAATACGTAAAGTTTGTTTTTAAATGAAGAATCAATTGAAATTCATATAAATATATTTTTTAACTATTTGAATCAGTCATTTAAAAAAACAAACTATACAAATTTACAGACATTCAGTACGAGTTGATATTTTCTTTTAAATGTAAATTTTTTTTTCTGTTTCTAAAAATAGAAATTCATACATATAATTCCTTTTTGTTTTTTTTTTACCAAAATTGTTTATATACAAAATTATTTTAATAAAAATTACAAGAGTTTATTTAAATAGATACACATATAGAAAATAAAAATATATACATCTGTGTGTGTTGTGTTTTGTAAAATTACAAACAAATAAAAAAAAATTATTTTGAAAATCAAATCACAAAAATCGTTTTTTTTTTTCTACGTTTTGTCAGTTAAAAATGTATGGTTATTTTAAAACGATTTTCGATTGCTTTTACTACTTTTGTCGATTATTAAACAATGATTAAAAATAAACAACAAAATGGGTTAAATATAATGAAAAATCAGTAGTCATCTTTTTGATTGTATTTTCGATTAATTTAAAATGTATTTTAGATAGTTTCTAACGAAATAATATTATGAGTGTATGTTTCAATATCATTAGTTTTATTCCACTTCGATCACTTTATCTAGTGTTTCAATTTTACTGGTTCCCCATTCCATTTCGTTTAATTCCACTCGTTATTTAAATATCAGGTTTCTCCAAAGCGGTTTGAGCAGGCCGCGGCAATTTTTCCTCGCCCTTAAAAAAGTTCCAAAAAATCCCATCTAAGCGGATGTCTACGCCAGAGAAGGACCTCCATGCTCAATTCCAAGTTTCTAGCTACAGTTGTATAGACTGGGCGATGTTGTTAGTCATGTTATTCCTTTATATACTTACATATAAATATATACAGTGTGATTGATTAACATCGCAATCACAATAAGTATACATTAATATGGATTGTTTATTTTAACATAAAATATTTGTTAATATTCCTAAGCAGTTTGTAATTGAAAAGTAGCAAAATATTGTAAAATAAAATATTATAACTCATAAAAGAAAATCACCGAAAATTTTTTAACCATTTAAGATTCATTTGGGAAAGTTTAACATGGTGTCATTGCGAGACGAATGTGTAACGACATTTATTTTGTAATTTTTTTTTCTACCAATTTTACTTCCTTTTTGTTGTCAAAACTTAGACGATCTGTTGACTGGTTGTGTATAAGAATTCGACTCTATTCAAAAGCAATGAAAACTTTTAGTGTATTATGATATATTTGACCCACTGTTCACGATAAACATTTGCAGGTTTGCATGCATAACATTTACTTTATTTCTTATTTCTTTTTTGATTTGTAATTTAACCTAAATGACCTTTGCCAATGATTAATGTGGTTTTTATGGTATTGATGTGTCTACGGTTGATAAAATATATCAAAATGTTATTTTAATTAAATTGTATGAAAATACATTTTGTCTGTCATATTAACCCTGTACTGTACGATGTTGCCTTTACACCCTATAAATTTTTGATTAGAAAATATTATAATCAAGATACAGCGAGAATTTTCTTGAAAAACTATTTACATATTTTTTTTTTATTAAAGAGTATGATAGTTGAAGTTATTATTATATTTGACAATTTTTTTTTTTAATTTCTTTACCAGCAAAAACATGGCATTAACAACTACAAGCCAATTTACTAGCTTAACTACGTTTGTTCGCGATGTACTCATTATTTTTTGACTGTTTGTAAGCCAGAGCGTAAATACCACCATTACTTTGTTTTTGTTTTTTGTAAGTGAGAAGATAATGACTACTCATTTCTTTTGGGACTTCATGAACAAAAGTAATTAAGCCAGTAAATAGGTTGGTAAGTAGTTGAATCCCTGTTTTTGCTGGGTTTAAACTATTTGAATTTTAATTACGTGTGGACATCATAAAACGTTGTTTTATTCATTAAACCAGGTCTCTGCCAATTTCGGCTTGGATAAGATCTGCCTTCAAATTTTAGTATCGTCATAGTGCCTAATAGGAACATAACTTAACCACGCGTTGGATAGTTAAATAAACAAGAACAGAGCAAAGTATACTTTTGGAATTTTTGTTTAAGCTCTGCCATCGTCTGGAGGCTCTACACCTTTTCCAATAGTATTTCCGAAATAGTCAATTGTATTTCAGAAATAAAAAAAAAACAGTAGACCCTACGTTTTAGGGTTGTTATATTTAGTTTCGTTATTGTCTTGTATTTTAATAATTTTTGTATTTTCAAATGCATTTCAAATCATAGGTTTATATGATTAAAAATATTTTTAAGATACTACGTACATTTTAGGGAAGTCCAATATAAAATTCCAATATCCCAGAATTTCAAAACACACTCCTGATTGGAATCCCTAATACGTTTTACAGAGTGAATCGAAACTCAAATATTCAGTATGACAATGTTAGCGTTTGGGTACAGTAAAAGATATTTTAATGAAACAAATGTATAATAAATACAATTGACTATTGCTGAAATACAATTGACTATTTCTGAAACACAATTGACTACTTCTGAAATACAATTGACTATTTCTGAAATACAATCGACTATTCTGAAATAAAATTGATTATTTCTAAAATACAATTGACTATGCTGAAATACAATTGGCTATTTCTGAAATACAATTGACTATTCTGAAATACAATTGCCTATTTCTGAAATACAATTGACTATTTCTGAAATACAATTGACTATTTCTGAAATACAATTGATTATTCTGAAATACAATTGACTACTCTGCAATAAAATTGATTATTTCTGAAATACAATTGACTATTCTGAAATACAATTGGTTATTTCTGAAATACAATTGATTATTCTGAAATACAATTGACTTTTTCTGAAATACAATTGACTATTCTGAAATATAATTGACTATTTCTGAAATACAATTGACTACTTATGAAATACAATTGACTCTGATATACAATTGATTATTCTGAAATACAATTGACTATTCTGCAATAAATACAATTGGCTATTTCTGAAATACAATTGATTATTCTGAAATACAATTGACTTTTTCTGAAATACAATTGACTATTTCTGAAATACAATTGACTATATCTGAAACACAATTTATTATTATGAAATACAATTGACTGTTTTGGAAATACAATTGACTATTCGGAAATACAATTGACTATTCTGAAATACAATTGACTATTTCTGAAATACAATTGACTATTCTGAAATACAATCTACTATTTCTGAAATACAGTTGACTATTCTGAAATACAATTGACTATTTCTGAAACACAATTGACTATTCTGAAATACAATTGACTATTTCTGATATACAATTGACTATTCTGAAATACAATTGACTATTTTTGAAACACAATTGACTATTCTCAAATAAAATTGACTATTTCTTAAATACAATTGAATATTGGGAAATACAATTGACTATTTCTGAAAACAATTGACTATTTCTGAAACACAATTGACTATTCTGAAGTACAATTGACTATTTCTGAAATACAATTGACTATTTCTGAAATACAATTGACTATTTCTGAAACATAATTGACTATTCTAGAATACAATTGACTATTTTGGAAATACAATTGACTATTCGGAAATATAATTGCCTCTTTCTGAAATAGAATTAACTATTGTGAAATACAATTGACTATTTCTGAAATACATTTGAAAAAGGTGTAGTTAGCTTGCCTAAAACTTCAAGTTTTGAGGAGATCTTTTGTAGGATCCAAATACATTTATCAGCCTAGCTAAAAATAGTTTATATGCTTTGTTTTTATAAATATGCGGCTCTTTTCACCTGAAGTCCAAGCTCGATCTTATACATTAGGCCTGTGTAGTGTTTCAGTTTCACTTCATTTAGTTTCCGCTTTCCCCGTTCCATTTTTTTACGTCCCCCTTGCCTAGTGTTGCAATTCCATTCGTTTCCCATTTTATTTCGATCTCTTAAAATTGTCCCAATTCCACTCATTACGCGTTCCCAGGTTTAGTGTTTCAATTTCACTTGTTCCCCGTAAAATTTTATTTATATTTCCTTTGTATAGTGTTTCAACTCCACTCGTTCCCTCTTCCATTTCGGTCTTCTTATATAGTGTTTCAGTTCAAATTTTTACCCTTACATCCTAATTTGATCCTCTAACATATTGTTTCGATTTCACTCGTTTCACATTACATTTTATTTACTTCCCTTTGTCTAATATTTCCGTTCTAATCATTTCCTGTTCCATTATAACAGACTTCGCTTTAATTGTCTAGATTACCATTAAGCGCAATAGGTATATATTATACTAAGTTAAAAACTCGATACTTCGGCATCTATTAGGAAAAAAAGTTAATAAATCTTTTTCTAAGGGTTTTTTCTTTTTAATAAAATTTCTTCAACCTTATTGTTGTGGTTGCTTTAATTTTAAGTTTCAGATTTTTAACTTAAAGAGTTTGCACATATTACTAAAGGGGCTCCTTTCGCCTAAAGTCCAAGCTCGATCTAATTCATTAAATGACCTGTGTTTCAATTTCACTCGTTGCACGTTGCATTCCATTTAGTTGCCTTTGTCAATTTTCTGCTTTCCCCCTTGCCTAATGTTGCAATTTCACTTGTTTCGCATTTTATTTCGATCTTTTGAAAATTTACCAATTCCACGTATTTCGCGTTCCAATTTCATTTCATTTCACAGATCTAACTTTTTAATTTCACTCATTCCCCGTGCATCTTTTTTTCCGCCCTTTGATTAGTGTTCAAAATTCCATCCGTTCCATTACATTATGATCCCCTTATCTATTGTTTCAATTCCACTGTTTCTCCGTTACATCCTAAATCGTTCCTCTAGCATATTGTTTCAATTTCACTCGTTCCCCATTACATTTTTTTTCTTTCCCTTAGTCTGATGTTTCCATTCTCTTCAATCTCTGTTCTTTTATAACTGACTTGGTTTTCCTTATCGAATGCTTCAATGCCACTTTTGCTCCGTTCCATCCTATTTCATTATCCATGTACACTCACAATATATTTTCCGTTACCCACTGTAGTTTATTTAAAAAGTAATACGTAAAGTTTGTTTTTAAATGAAGAATCAATTGAAATTCATATAAATATATTTTTTAACTATTTGAATCAGTCATTTAAAAAAACAAACTATACAAATTTACAGACATTCAGTACGAGTTGATATTTTCTTTTAAATGTAAATTTTTTTTTCTGTTTCTAAAAATAGAAATTCATACATATAATTCCTTTTTGTTTTTTTTTTACCAAAATTGTTTATATACAAAATTATTTTAATAAAAATTACAAGAGTTTATTTAAATAGATACACATATAGAAAATAAAAATATATACATCTGTGTGTGTTGTGTTTTGTAAAATTACAAACAAATAAAAAAAAATTATTTTGAAAATCAAATCACAAAAATCGTTTTTTTTTTTCTACGTTTTGTCAGTTAAAAATGTATGGTTATTTTAAAACGATTTTCGATTGCTTTTACTACTTTTGTCGATTATTAAACAATGATTAAAAATAAACAACAAAATGGGTTAAATATAATGAAAAATCAGTAGTCATCTTTTTGATTGTATTTTCGATTAATTTAAAATGTATTTTAGATAGTTTCTAACGAAATAATATTATGAGTGTATGTTTCAATATCATTAGTTTTATTCCACTTCGATCACTTTATCTAGTGTTTCAATTTTACTGGTTCCCCATTCCATTTCGTTTAATTCCACTCGTTATTTAAATATCAGGTTTCTCCAAAGCGGTTTGAGCAGGCCGCGGCAATTTTTCCTCGCCCTTAAAAAAGTTCCAAAAAATCCCATCTAAGCGGATGTCTACGCCAGAGAAGGACCTCCATGCTCAATTCCAAGTTTCTAGCTACAGTTGTATAGACTGGGCGATGTTGTTAGTCATGTTATTCCTTTATATACTTACATATAAATATATACAGTGTGATTGATTAACATCGCAATCACAATAAGTATACATTAATATGGATTGTTTATTTTAACATAAAATATTTGTTAATATTCCTAAGCAGTTTGTAATTGAAAAGTAGCAAAATATTGTAAAATAAAATATTATAACTCATAAAAGAAAATCACCGAAAATTTTTTAACCATTTAAGATTCATTTGGGAAAGTTTAACATGGTGTCATTGCGAGACGAATGTGTAACGACATTTATTTTGTAATTTTTTTTTCTACCAATTTTACTTCCTTTTTGTTGTCAAAACTTAGACGATCTGTTGACTGGTTGTGTATAAGAATTCGACTCTATTCAAAAGCAATGAAAACTTTTAGTGTATTATGATATATTTGACCCACTGTTCACGATAAACATTTGCAGGTTTGCATGCATAACATTTACTTTATTTCTTATTTCTATTTTGATTTGTAATTTAACCTAAATGACCTTTGCCAATGATTAATGTGGTTTTTATGGTATTGATGTGTCTACGGTTGATAAAATATATCAAAATGTTATTTTAATTAAATTGTATGAAAATACATTTTGTCTGTCATATTAACCCTGTACTGTACGATGTTGCCTTTACACCCTATAAATTTTTGATTAGAAAATATTATAATCAAGATACAGCGAGAATTTTCTTGAAAAACTATTTACATATTTTTTTTTTATTAAAGAGTATGATAGTTGAAGTTATTATTATATTTGACAATTTTTTTTTTTAATTTCTTTACCAGCAAAAACATGGCATTAACAACTACAAGCCAATTTACTAGCTTAACTACGTTTGTTCGCGATGTACTCATTATTTTTTGACTGTTTGTAAGCCAGAGCGTAAATACCACCATTACTTTGTTTTTGTTTTTTGTAAGTGAGAAGATAATGACTACTCATTTCTTTTGGGACTTCATGAACAAAAGTAATTAAGCCAGTAAATAGGTTGGTAAGTAGTTGAATCCCTGTTTTTGCTGGGTTTAAACTATTTGAATTTTAATTACGTGTGGACATCATAAAACGTTGTTTTATTCATTAAACCAGGTCTCTGCCAATTTCGGCTTGGATAAGATCTGCCTTCAAATTTTAGTATCGTCATAGTGCCTAATAGGAACATAACTTAACCACGCGTTGGATAGTTAAATAAACAAGAACAGAGCAAAGTATACTTTTGGAATTTTTGTTTAAGCTCTGCCATCGTCTGGAGGCTCTACACCTTTTCCAATAGTATTTCCGAAATAGTCAATTGTATTTCAGAAATAAAAAAAAAACAGTAGACCCTACGTTTTAGGGTTGTTATATTTAGTTTCGTTATTGTCTTGTATTTTAATAATTTTTGTATTTTCAAATGCATTTCAAATCATAGGTTTATATGATTAAAAATATTTTTAAGATACTACGTACATTTTAGGGAAGTCCAATATAAAATTCCAATATCCCAGAATTTCAAAACACACTCCTGATTGGAATCCCTAATACGTTTTACAGAGTGAATCGAAACTCAAATATTCAGTATGACAATGTTAGCGTTTGGGTACAGTAAAAGATATTTTAATGAAACAAATGTATAATAAATACAATTGACTATTGCTGAAATACAATTGACTATTTCTGAAACACAATTGACTACTTCTGAAATACAATTGACTATTTCTGAAATACAATCGACTATTCTGAAATAAAATTGATTATTTCTAAAATACAATTGACTATGCTGAAATACAATTGGCTATTTCTGAAATACAATTGACTATTCTGAAATACAATTGCCTATTTCTGAAATACAATTGACTATTTCTGAAATACAATTGACTATTTCTGAAATACAATTGATTATTCTGAAATACAATTGACTACTCTGCAATAAAATTGATTATTTCTGAAATACAATTGACTATTCTGAAATACAATTGGTTATTTCTGAAATACAATTGATTATTCTGAAATACAATTGACTTTTTCTGAAATACAATTGACTATTCTGAAATATAATTGACTATTTCTGAAATACAATTGACTACTTATGAAATACAATTGACTCTGATATACAATTGATTATTCTGAAATACAATTGACTATTCTGCAATAAATACAATTGGCTATTTCTGAAATACAATTGATTATTCTGAAATACAATTGACTTTTTCTGAAATACAATTGACTATTTCTGAAATACAATTGACTATATCTGAAACACAATTTATTATTATGAAATACAATTGACTGTTTTGGAAATACAATTGACTATTCGGAAATACAATTGACTATTCTGAAATACAATTGACTATTTCTGAAATACAATTGACTATTCTGAAATACAATCTACTATTTCTGAAATACAGTTGACTATTCTGAAATACAATTGACTATTTCTGAAACACAATTGACTATTCTGAAATACAATTGACTATTTCTGATATACAATTGACTATTCTGAAATACAATTGACTATTTTTGAAACACAATTGACTATTCTCAAATAAAATTGACTATTTCTTAAATACAATTGAATATTGGGAAATACAATTGACTATTTCTGAAAACAATTGACTATTTCTGAAACACAATTGACTATTCTGAAGTACAATTGACTATTTCTGAAATACAATTGACTATTTCTGAAATACAATTGACTATTTCTGAAACATAATTGACTATTCTAGAATACAATTGACTATTTTGGAAATACAATTGACTATTCGGAAATATAATTGCCTCTTTCTGAAATAGAATTAACTATTGTGAAATACAATTGACTATTTCTGAAATACATTTGAAAAAGGTGTAGTTAGCTTGCCTAAAACTTCAAGTTTTGAGGAGATCTTTTGTAGGATCCAAATACATTTATCAGCCTAGCTAAAAATAGTTTATATGCTTTGTTTTTATAAATATGCGGAGATTTCATGAATGTCTCAGGAGACGGTCTTGCCGGTTAAATGGTTAATAAAGAAAAATGTGTGAGTATCAAAAAAAAGTATACAACAACAAATACAAAAGAGGGTTTAAATAATCGCTTTCCTACACTACCACAAATTTTTTTACACGAAGGCCCCTTTTTTACCTCCTTAGTCCCCGAGTTGGCGCAAAAGAGAACATGGATTGATCTAAAATTTCCTTAACCACAATATATAAAAATTTCATCAAAATCAAGAGCATACTTAGTCCTGCTTGCCAGACCAATTTCAATAGCCCAACGTTGGTCGCCAAATTCTTTTACGATTATTAATTTTAAATTTTAAGTTTTTTAAAAGCTTCAAAAAATAGTTCTTATTAATCTAACTGTTTTTTCTTATTCTTCACAGTTATTATACTTAGTAGGGATAAAATAGAGAAAAATAATAAAGCAAACAAACATTTGTTGTTAAGTAAAATATTATGTAATTTATCATTTATGAACATATTTATTTTCCTTAACAAATGTCCTTTTACTTTTTATATTCCATATTTCCTTTTTTTTAGTTTTGTTTTGTCTTTAAACAAATGCCATTCATATTGCACTGTGATGGATGGCCGACACTTAATTTACAAAGGACTTTATTTTAAATGATAAACATGACAAACATTTAAGTTTGTGCAAGCATTTGTGATGTTTGAAAAATAAGTTGTGGGGGTAAATTTAAGTAGACAACGGGGGGGGGGGGGGGGGGGATATGTGTGTTTGTATACATAAGTTTACAAATAAATTTATTTGATTAAGTTTTATTTACCCAACTTAAATTGATTTACATCATTTGTAGTAAAACCATTTGACTTGACAAAGAATAATTGGTTGGATTTGCGCTTGTAATGGAAATATTCGACATTCAATTTTTATATGTGTCCTTTAACGCGAAAATATAAAAACAGATGAGAACTATTATTTATTATTAGTAGGTACATAATTGATTGTTTTTGATAAGATGAATAAAATTTGGCAAATTTGTTTATAAAAATTTTGCAATGGAAATAAATCCTCAAAGTTAAGCAATAAAACTTATAAATTTATAGCAATTTTCTTTGTTATTTTTATAAATTTTTAAATTTACTTGAAACTGTCATATTTTTATCTTATGTATAAGTTGACTTTAAAACTTACATTTTGCATATTGCAAGTTATTGCAAGTTTAAGGGCTCTTTTTATTTATTTTATATTGTAAGTCAGGCGTGTTTAAGCACATTTATGTTGGCAGTTTACATGATTTCTTTAGTGGTTGGTTAATAATGTTAAAAACATATTGCCATGACTTTAGTTTAAATATAGTCTTTTTTTTAAATATAAATAAAAAAAAATTTAAACTATCTTTCGTTATTTAATACTTTTTCTTGAATTTTCAAACTATGATTACGTGCTTGTATGGGGATTTAAAAAATTGTATTTTTTTGCTTTGCTTTATTCTTTTCTTTTTACTTTATGCACGCAGAGAAAAATTATGGATGCAACATGATCACTGCTAGTATATTATGTTTGCTACATTTGTGTATGGTTGTCACAATCAAGTCATTGGTTTATAAATAGGATCTAACCATCAATATGGTCGCTACCATCATTATTATGGTAAATATTTTATTATTTCATGATTGCCACTTTGTATTTTATAACATGATTGGCTGTAACCATACTGTGGTAACAAAAATTGTGGCTACAAATACAATATGATAATTATGGATTTATAAAATGCTAAAAACAATCAATGTATATATATAAATTAAACAAAACATGACTTTGATATTTACGTCTTGCTTTCATAAAAAAAATGTATCAGTTCAGTCGCCGATGTAAAAATTACAATATGTGATAATTTTCACCTGGGGAGTTTTATTTTTAAAAATGCCTTATACATATAACATTATGATTTACACTAATAAATTCATTGTCGAAATAATGTATAGTCAAAAATATTCTATTGTGGTATACAAGTTAATAATGTCGATTTGGACAACAGATGGCATAACTATAACATATGGTTTGTGTCAATAATAACAAATATGGTATTTTGGAGGGTAAACTTCTGTGATTATAATTCAGTATTCGATAGACGCCAAAGTGTAAACACACATTATTTTAGTCGCTATAATAATGTTGAATTGTGTGCCTAAAAAAGATGTTTTGCTGCTGAAAGTTATCGATTGTTGGTAGAAGCTTACGGTCAACATGCGCCAACTCAAAAAACTTGTGAACGATGGTTTTTGGGCGATTCAAAAGTGGTGATTTCGACACAGAAGACAAGGAGAGGCCTGGTCAGCCAAAAAAGTTTGAAGATGAGGAATTGGAAGCATTACCCGACGGAGATCGTTGTCAAACGCAAGAAGAACTTGAATTATCATTGGGAGTCACATATTTAAAAGCATTGGGATTCATTCCAAAGCAAGAAAATTGGGTTCCATATGAATTGAGGTCGGAAATTCTGCTTGAACGCTACAAAAAGAAGTAAGTTTTGCATCGTATTGAAACTAATGATGAAAAATGGATACATTACGATAACCCCATGCGCAAAAAGTCATATGTAAGGCCCGACAAACCCGCCAAATCAACACCGAAGCCGAATATCCATGGCTCCAAGGTAATGATCTGTATTTGGTGGGATCAGAAGGGTGTTTTGTATTATGAGCTGTTGAAATCGGATCAGAGAGCAATCAACGAAAAACGACCAGAATATTTGACCAGACTCGAGGCCGTAATCTTCCATCATGACAACGCTCGGCTACATGTTGCAAGACCGGTCAAAACTATTTGGAAAACAGTGGATGGGAAGTTTTGGCTCACCCGCCTTATAGCCCAGACCTTGCCCCTTGTGACTACCATTTGTTTCGATCGGTGCAGAACGCCCTTACTGGAATACACTTCACTTCAGAACAGGGTATCAGAAATTGGCTTGAATCATTCTTTACCTCAAAAGCACAGCAGTTCTTTTGACGCGGAATCCATATGCTACCAGAAAGATCGGAAAAAGAAGTGGCTAACAATGGATAATGTATCAATTCATTTTGTTAAAATAATAAATGCATTTATCAAGCAAATAATTGACATTCATAACTTGTATATCCCATATATATAAAGACTTTATATTTTTTAATTCTTTTCAATAAAAACATAATATTTTTTTTAAATGTTTATTAACTCATTTCTTGTAAAATAAAAAAAATATTTAGAATATTAATAAAAAAATTTTTTATAAGAAAATGTCCGTAGAACCCAAGGATTTTTTTTACGAAAACGTTTCTTATACAAAATTCTAGATTTTTAGAAATATTACTGATAGAAACATTTTTAGATTCTAAGGACTTTTCCTTAAAGAAAAGTTCTCAGATTCTGCAAACTGTTTTTTAGATAAAAATCAATATAATCTCAAAAAAAAACTTAGATTCTAAGGCCTTTCTTTAAATAAAAAATTCTTAGATTCAGAGGACTTTTCATCATGAAAAATACTTAGATTCTACACAGAGAAAACAGATTCAACGCTACAACCAAATTTCTTGCCAACTGAGTATTTTGGTTGCAGCAACCGAATTATTTAGTTATCCCAACCAAATGTTTTCCTGATACAATTGAAATATTTGATTTCAACCAAAATTCTGTTGCATTAACCGATTCGATTGCGACAATTAAATATATTGGCGCCTCCAACAACAGATTCGTGCTGACAACTGAATTTGTAGCTAATCGAATTGATCGGTTGTGTTAACCGACTTTTTCGGTTGTGACAACTAAAAACAAATTGAGACTTGAGTGATTTTAGTGCGATAACAGTATTTCGGTTGGCTCGATAACAATTCAATAGACACAACCAAAAAATTTGGTTGCTGCAACTGAACCATTCTATTGGCAACAAATTCGTTTGTCAGCACAAATATGGGTGTCACAACTTTTTCTAGTAGAAATATTCTTACATTCTAAGAAATTTTTCTAAAAGAAAAATTCTGGGACTCAAAAGACTATTTGAAAAAAATCTTAAATATGTCCTTAAAATCTAAAAACTTTTTTTTATTAGAAAAAGTCCATAGAAGCTTTGTTTTTTTTAAGTCCTTAGAATTTAAAAAATTTTTAAATTATTTTCTTTTGAAAAAATCAATAGCATCAAATAAGTTTTCTTGAAAAAGTCCCTAATATCAAATTCTACCTATAGGAAAAACATTTCATAAAGAAATATTCTTAAATTTAAAGAACTTTTTCATAGCTTCGCATCATAATATAACTGTAGGGACAATGTTATTGTAAAATTATGTTTATTTTACTATAATAATATAATAACCATATTAATACTGTGGTTGGCACAATCATTATGCCAAAAATCTATGATGCTCTTCGAATATGATTGCCCCAACCATGTTTTTTCTCTGCGGGTGAAAATAATAATAACAATAAATAATATTAAGTGAATAGTATAGTAGGATTTTAAGATCATATCATATTCTTTTTATCAAGGGAGAAGAAGAGCATGGATATTGACAAGAAATACTAAGTATTCTATCCTGCTGGCTCTGTGGAATTTCTTAATTTTTATTCTCTATAACTTACTAATAAAATTTTCATGTTTCTTTACAATAAAATAATTAATAAAAAAAATATGATATGATCTTAAAATCCTACTATACTATTCACTTACAAAATAACAGATCAACAGTTCATAAAATTCCATTAATAAATAATATTTTCAAATTCAGTTAAATTTGATAAAAAGAAAGAAAGAAGTAAATATTTACTTTATTTGAACGACCTACTGTTGGGAGCCGAGACAGCGACAAAAGTTGTTATTTTGAATTTTTTTGCTTGGAAATTTGTACCCTGGTGGATACAAAAAAATCGGTAAAACTGAATTTAATACTTTTACTTGTTTAAAAAAAAATTTCGATTAAAATAAGTATTAAAAAAATTAATCCATTTATTACAAAATTTTTCAATCCACGATTCTCAAATATAACACTCTTTAAAATTTCCTTTAATAAATTTTTATTTCCCAGCAAAACCACAAAATAATGTGTAAAGTAATGTGTAGCCATGGGGGCTCATTAATTACTTTACACCTTACTTCACTGATGAATTTTACAGGCGATGAGCTTTAAAGTAATGTATATACCCATTACTTTAGAGGTGATAATGTAAGGGGTTACTTATATGGTTACGAGAATGGAAAAAGTAGTGTGTCTAAAAGAAGATTTTTAAAAAAGAGGGAACTCTGGTTGCCAGTTAAGAACTCTACCCACTGAGCTATCGACGCATATAGTATTTGATTGCTTTAAACTTAAATGAATTGTTGAGCTTCGTTTTGTTCGCTAGTGTTGTCAAAACAAACATACATTACCCTTTTGCTTACAAAAAACACAAAGTAATGTATCTAAAAATAGATTTTCAAAAATATTTCAATTATTACTTTACATATATAAATCATATATTACGTAATCAATAATCAGTAACTTATTACTTTATGCTTGCAAATAATGAAAAAGGTAACGAGCTATTATTACAAGGTAACGCATGAGAACATCGCACCCATTACCAAAGTTTTGCTGGGTTATATTTGACATTTACGTTTTTCCCAATATAATAATTTTTAAAAAATTCATAGTAAATGTCATTTAAAAAAAAAAGATTGTGTTTATTCTACAACATCAAATAACATTTATCAATTTTATTTCATTTAAATTTATTTAATTTTTCTCTACAACATATAACAAGCTTTGGCATTCATATTCATGCTAGAATATGCATTAACATGTTGACAATTTACATAGTACAAGCCCACAACAAGATCTCGTACAAAACAACTATTTATCATAACTGTAGTCATAAGTTGATAACTTATAACGATGACGATGAATTTAAGAGAAGGATGCTCAAGAGAAAAATATAGTTGAATATTATTGAAGATTTAAAATTATCATAGTATGATTCTACTGATCAATGATATGATTCTTACTGATTATATTATGATCATTGCAGATTATTTTATAATTACTTAGGATCATATTGTGATCACCAGTGTCATATTATAATCACCAGTATCATATTATAATTACTAGGATCATATAACTATCACTCGGATCATAAACTACAATAGCTAAAATTTTTTGACACGCTTAACTCTATGTAGTTTGAACTGAACTGGTGGTTATGACGTGTCAACTTTTGACTATCAATTTTCTATATAAATGTATGTGTGCAGGCAAAAAAAAATTTTAAATCCTTATAAACAAACATACAAACATGCTGAAGTTACAGTGATATTTTTAAAGGCAGGCAAATAAATTTGTTTATTATTCTGCTAAGACTTAAATATTCATTTATATAATTTTTTACTGTATAAAAATCATTTTCTTTTTCTGACACTTAACATAATAAATTAATTTTCATCTGCTTCACAGAGGGGTATAGAAATATAAATTAAATTTTTCTATTTATAATATTTGATACTTGCTTTGGTCAAGCTTGAAATTTTGCTTTATTAAATTAGCCTAATAATTTTTTGTGAAATTAATTAGTTTATAGTACTACTGTATGATAATTTTAATATTTTTTTATAATATTTATCATTTAAACTGTCTAGTTATAATTGTTTGAAAAATACTCTATATATGACACTAATAAAAATGATTTTGCGGTTTTAATCAAAGTCACTAAATTATTGCCGTTTTTTAGCGTTTTAAATTTTTTTTTTTTTTTAATTTGGCAACATTAAATTAATCTGTCAGATTATTAAATTTGTTTTGTATGTAAAATTTGTAATTTTACAAGATTATTGCCATAATCAGTAAAAATCTTATTTAAACAATATTATGTTTGCCATGTAAATACCCTATTATGTATAGAAAATCTTATTAAGATTTTGTGTCAATGATTAAATGTTCATTATTTTATATTTCAATTTAATGATGATGCTCTTCTAGGTCTTCATTAAACACCTGTAACATTTCAATTATGTACAACGTGTTTTCGAGTGGGTGATGTTGGCGTTGCACAGTGCAATGAATTTGTATAACTAGGGGCTAAAAAAAAGAACATTAAGGAGTGAGATCGAAAAAAAACCCACACACTTAAAGTTAAATAATAACTCAACCGTTTAGTTTAAAAATAAGTTACAATTGCAATTTTATGTAAATTCATGACACATAAATGTTGTTTGAATTTCACTACCCCTTAACGAATTTATCCACATTTTCGAGAATACCTCCCATTAAATATTTTAATTTTGCGTTTAAAATCTTTTATATTCTTGGATGTCTATTTTGTGTCCTTCAAATTTAATTTTTCTAGATCCCATAATTTCTGTACAGGCCTTAGATATGGGAAGTTTGGTGGATTTGCCTCCCTAAAAGTACATTATTTTTTGATCCGCCAAAAGGTCTCTTTAGAACCCGAAGTTTTAGACAAGCAACGGTTCCCACTAACTTTTTCTTCACGGATCCTTTGAGGAATTTCTACTGGATGACCCCCAATTTTTTTATTTTTTTTATATTTAAATAAAAACCTTTGAATCCCAAGATTTAAATGGAATAAATAAAAAGATAGTGAAACGTATTCATTAGAATGTATAAAATTTTAGGTATTTACCAGATAAAATTTTTTGGTAGAATCTTTCAATTAAGTTAGAAGCTTTTAGAGGAAAAAGCTTCTAAGGATCTGTAATTTTTTGATAGGAAAATTAAGCCAAAAAAGTCCTACACTTAGTTCTTATTCTATTCAAAAGTTTTTAAAACCGCGCTATATACGAGGATGGATCAATAAGTCCATGACTTTTCGAACCTCCCTCGTAGTTATATGAATTGCAACACTGCTCCCATCAAGTACCACCTTTTAATTGACTACTGTGTTTGAGCAAGTTCCGTCATTGGAGGAAAAAGCTTCTACACGCAGAGAAAAAATATGGTTGGGACAATCATATTCGAAGAGCATCATATATTTTTGGGTTTATGATTGGGCCAACCATAGTCGTACTATAATATGGTTATCATATTATGATAATAAAATAACCATAATTTTACTATAATATGGTCACTACATTTATATTATGATTCAAAATTACCATATTATGATTCTAAATAAATATATTATGATGTTGAATTTTGGTTTAAGTAAAAGTCAATAGAATCTAAAAATGTTTTTATCCGATAAATTTATAAATATCTAATATTTTGTGTAAGAAAAATCTTTTCGTACAAAAAAATCTTAAGTTCTATAGACTTTTACTTATAAAAAAATATTTTATTAATCTTGTAAGAACTTTTACAAGAAATAAATTAAAGAATATATTTTTTTAAGAAATATTTCTTACTATTTTTATTGAAACGAATTAAAAAATATAAAATCTTTATAAAGAATCTTTTTGACAATAAATTAATTTGTGTAAAAAATTTTATATGTATAAGAAATTTTTGAAAAAAACCATTTAAAATATCTAAAGTTAAAAAAAAATTAACTGGATCTTAATGGGTTAATGATAATTTTTTAATGCCACATGAAAGGTAGAAAACCAATCTGACATTTCTCCAGTTTTAGTAAACAATATATGATAATTTTTTAAGACATTTTGTAGTAAAAACAAACTGACTAAACTGATAAAATTTTGGTTTTTATGAAAACAAGAAAATATTATAACTGTAAATATCAAAGTCATGTTTAATTTGATGTATAATTATTTATTGAATGTTGCCAGCAATTTATGGTTGCATAATTATCATATTTTTTCATAGTCAAAATTTTTGTTACCACAGTATGATTACAGCCAATCATGTTAAAAAATAGAAGGTTTCAATCATAAAATAATAAAATATTTACTATATTAATGATCGTAGTGACCATGTTGATTGTTAAAAAACCAATAACATGGTTGTGACAATCATACCCAATTGCAGCAAGCTCAATATAGTGGCAGTGATCATGTTGCAACCATGTTTTTTCTCTGCGTGTAAGGATCTGTAATTTTTTGATAGAAAAATTAAGCCAAAAAATGTCCTACACTTAGGTCTTATTTTATTCAAAAGTTTTTAAAACCGCGCTATATACGAAGGCGGATCAATAAGTCCATGACTTTTCGAACCTCCCTCGTAGTTATATGAATTGCAACACTGCTCCCATGAAGTACCACCTTTTAATTAACTACTGTGTTTGAGCAAGTTCCGTCATTTACCTGCGTTTAACAGCTGTTTAAAACATACAACCCTGTTGCTTTTTTTTTTAAATGGGAAAAAGTGAATTTCGAGGGCTCATTAAACATTACTTTTTAAGAAAAAAAAACCGCCAATCAAACAAAGGAAAAGCTTGATAAATACTATGGGGACTCTGAACCATCGATTTCAATGGTAAAAAAGCAGTTTACTGACTTTCGTTGTGGCCTTAAAAGCACGGAAGATCCCGAACGTTCTGGACGCCCAGTTGAGGTCTATACACCCAAAACAATTGAAAAAATTCACTATACGGTGTTGGCCGATCGAAGATTGAATGTGCGATAGATTGTGGAAGACAAAGACATATCACATTGCTCAGTGGTTTCAATTTTGAACGATCACTTGGGTATGAAGAAGCTTTCCGCAAGATGGCTGACGCGTTTGCTCACAGTCGACCACGAACGGAATCATGTGGCAGCTTAGTTTCCATGGCAAAAATCCATAAAGTAGACTACGAATTGCCCCCTAATTCACCTTATTCTCCGAGTTTAGCCCCAGTGACTAGTTCCTATTTCCAAACCTAAAGAAATGGCTCGGTGGGAGGAGATTTAGCTCCAGCGATGAAATTATTGATCAAACAAATACTTTTTTATGGACCTCGAAAAACGCTGCTGTTAAAGGCAAAGTAAATGAATGAACTGACTCAAAATTTTACAGTAGTCTATTACATGGTGCTTGATGGAAGCAGTGTTGCATTTCATATAATTAAAAGGCAAGTTCGAAAATTCACGGACTTATTAATCCGCCCTCATATTTTTTTTTTACTTTAAAGTCTGGTTTTATAAAGTTTAATGAAATAGTTTGATTTAGCAAAAATGAGAAAATTTAAAGACTCATTTTGTATTTGTGTTTTGGTTAAATTTTTAGGGCCGATGTTGATTTTGAATAAAACACAATATATTCAGGAAATTATTGTCATTTCTTCTTATTATTATAATATGATATGGTTCAACTATGTATGGAACAAAATATCGGCCAAATGGCCACCGAGACCTCGGCGGCACACCTCTATCCGATGGTCTAAATTTTCGATGACTCTGAGGCATAATTGAGGTTCTATGCCGTTAATGTGTGGAATTATCTCATCCTTTAGCTCTTGAATTGTTGCTGGCTTATCGACGTACACCTTTTCTTTCAAATAACCCAAAAGAAATAAGTCCAACGGTGTCAAATCACATGATCTTGGCGGCCAATTGACATCGCCACCACGTGAGATAACACGGCCATTGAATTTGTCGCGCAAAAGAGCCGTTGTTTCGTTAGCTGTGTGGCAAGTGACACCGTCCTGTTGAAACCACATATCGTTCAGGGTCATATCCTCAATTCCTGGCCACAATATGTTCGTTATCATCTCGCGATAGCGAACACCATTCATGGTAAATGCTTGGCCGACCTGATGACACACTATCGCGAACAAAAGCAATGTTTTCCGCAGAACGAACTGGGCGAGCATGCACAGGTGTTTTCACACATCCCGTTTGCTGAAATTTGCCCAAAATTATCCCGATTGTGGACACACTTAAAAAAGTTTGTAAGTTAAAATAACTGAAAATATCATTTAAAAGAAATGATATTTCATTTAAAAACCGGTCTACTTAATTTTCATTTAAATTAAATGCCATTTGATATTTATTTTTAAATGTTGATTAATCAACTGACACATCCGTAAGAAACAAATGATATAATCAGTTAAAATAAATGTCAAAATTTTACCTACCAATCCTTAAAAAAATAAATGTTTTTTTTCATTTATTTTAAATTGTTTCCGTTTATGTATTTTTTGTTTTTTTTTTATTTTAATATACTGGTACAATACAAAATGTATGTATGCATATAAAGCTATAAACACTTTTTGTGTGAATGTATTTGTGTATGTATGTCTGTTTATGAAGTTCTTGTAATTTGTATTAAAAATTTTGTATATATACAACCAATTTAAATAAAAAACAAATTGAAATTTTTTGAATATTTTATTTTGAAACAGACAGCAAACAAAATCTAATTTTGTAATAACTGTAACGGACACAAATAAACCACAAGTTTCCGTTTTGTGGGTAAATTTTTATTAAATTTCAAACAAATTAAAAAAATAAATGAAACTGAAAAAAATGGTAAATGATAGTAAATTATTTCGAATAAATGTATAAACAAGTTAAAATAGATATTTCTTTGAAAAATAAATGTATGTTCTTTTATTTTTAAATGGAACGGAAAACTTTTTTATTAAACTACAAACAGTTAACTACATTATATTCTGAGTGCACATTTGGTCGATTATGTAGACCAAAAAATAACGAAATGCATTCTGATTTGAACGCCCATTTTTATATTAAGCCTAAATAACTTTAACGCATTGGTTGATTGTGTATCTTTCCATGGTTCAAATTGATTTAGTCTGAAATTTAGAAATGTCAAATGAAATGCAGAAAAAAACTTGACGTTTATGTGTGGTTCACATTTAACATCGGCCCCTAAAATTTAACCACCCTTTATTTCTAGTACATTGTCTGTTCTGTCTATTTGTAATATGTGAAAAATTTATTATGAATGATAATATAATTAAATCGAAAAAAAATAGTCTTAATACAATAATTATGTTGATTAATTCATAATAAAATTAATCAAATGTAATTAATTTAAATTCTTAAGTAGAATAATAAACAACACGTTGACAAACAACAAATCTAATTAAAAATGCGAAAAGAGCTTTTATAACAAATAAGTGCACGCTCGTTTTTTTAATATAAATTAAATATTGTAAGTATTATAAAATACTATTCATTGCAAACATTCTGTAGTAATTTTAATTTATAATTTTTTTTTTTTTTTTCAATAAAATGGCAGCCAATTCACATTATGACATTACTTTTTAGCCACCTAGTATGATAAAAAAAAATCTATTATTACTTTAAATATATTAAATTTCACATTAATTAAATCTTTTAAATTTAATATTAATCATACGCATCTATTTATAAATAAATTTTACAGCACAACCAAACAAAAAATCAATATCAATCATACGCTTAGTATAACACAGACATTTTTCAATATATCAACTTGCACATGATGGATTTCAATTTTAGAAAAATATGCTACGTATGATATGCTCTGCATTTTGTTCTTTACTCTTCACATCCGACTATTTCTGTTGGCAAATACTATACATTCTCAAGTGCTAAATATTGAATAGATTTGAAATTAAAATATGTAAAAACAAATACACAACATACATTTTTAAAGGTTTATTTTTAGATTTAACTTAATAATTCTAATAAAATCAAAGAAACATTTGAAGAGGGTTTAAAATTGTATTGTTTTATAAAACGTAGGTAAATTTTTAAACAAAAAATTTATATTTAGAAAATTCCTAGAAACACAATGACAGTTAAGAAAGGTAGTTAAATTATATGTTATCACAATAGTTTGATGGTTAACCGACAGCTAAATTTAAATTTCAGTTTAGCATCAGTGTTGCCAAGGCCAAAAATTTTTTGTAATAAATTTTTAAAAAAAAAAAGTTACCAAATGAGAAAAAAAATAACCAAAATTTAAACTTTTTGTTTTTGTTAAAATACTAATTATACAAATTTGTATTGAAAATATTATTTTATAGCAAAAATTTATGAAAAATTTAATTTCCTGTTTTCATTGTGGCTTTCAGATGATAAATCTTAGCATTCACTTTTTGCATTGACAGCAGTCTTTTTCAATAAAAACCTAAAACAACCCAACAAAAAAAAAAACGTTCCGTTCACGTACCGTTTTAAGTACGTCATAAACGTTCTCCCACTCCGGTTACGTATCGTTTTCTGGATCCGTATACGGACCAAAAACGGATTTTAAGGAACATCGAAACTGATTCGAAACCGTTTTAATTTCGTCAAAGACGGAAGGTTTACACACCGTTGTGTGGTGTAAAAAACGGAGTTAAGTCCGTTGAAAACCAGTCATTAAAGGACCGTTGTGTCGTTTTAAAATACGGAATGACTCCGTTTTCAGAATGCTGTGTCCGGTTTGTATCCGTACCGTTTTTCTTAATTAAGACCGGACTTGAATATTTACCTTAATTTATCCCATTTTTTTTAATTCATTTTAAGTAGAACATATTATTTTTTTAGATTTATTAAAACAAAACAAAAAAATAAACAACACAAAAAACATTCGAAGAAAACAATTACATTCCATTATCACGTTTTAATGTTGGCCTTTTATAAAATTTAATTCCTGATAGAAAAAAAAACAAAATAGTTTATGTTTACAGAAGGGTTGTGTGCTTTAAGAAATCTATTTTATTTAATTATTTTTATTATTTGTCAACATATTTATATTTTTTATAAAAGCAAAAAACAACACCGTTTGTTACGGAATACAGGCTGATAAAAAACGGTGAGGACCGTTTTAACGGTACAGAAACGGTTTCAGCAGACGTAGTCAAAATGTAGTGTTTTCGAAAAACCGATTATACGGTCCATTAATGTTGCGTTTATGTGCAAGCTTTGGCGGGTCTCACAATCCGGATTCATGATTCCACATGTGTCGGAGAGTCCGTAAAAATGATTCTTTGGGAATTTAAAAATGATTCTTGAATTCACATAATTTTAAACTTGTAAAATACAAATACTAACTTATCCATTGTGCATTTATTTATTGTTTTTTTTTTTTTTTTTTTGACCACCAACACTTATGTTTACTTAGAATATATTCAACTCAGAGTAATTTTTCTCATCGAAAGAATGCCGTCAATTAAAACAGTCATACATATTTTGGTAATCCAGAGCTGATTAACATATTTTTTACAACATTTACTTTTATAAAAAATTTAACAGTGTTATTAAAATCGTTGCCGTTAGTTAAATAAAATTTAAGAACACAGAAAAACAATTTATTTATTTGATCGCCAATATAGTTACCAAAATAAAAAAAAAAGTTTTTTTAACCAATCTTGGTTAAAAATAACCAAAACGGCAACGCTGTTTAGCATACTAAAGTCATTAGAAATCCTTCTTTCAAGTGGTACTTTCATTGACAGTTACATATTATCAACGTATGATCATCAAGTTAATTTGTTATTTCTAGCTTTAGTTTTTTAACGACGACCATACATTAAAAAGGGACAACTTTTTTATAGGAAGAAAAATATAATTCCAGAAATTCTTTGTTTAAAAAATGTATGGTTAATAGTGAGTAACAATTTATATGTTTGCATTTATCTAAATAATTACGAGAGCGGTTTGATAAGTCAGTAACTTTTTGAATAAAATATATATTTTTTTGATACATTAAGCTCATCCTTTTTCCAATCTTTTTTTTCCATCCAAATAATAGTTGTTCTCAAAGGACTTAAAATAACCGTTTATTTCAGTGATGACCTCTTTAATTCGACCCGAATTTCCTGCCGCCCAAACCCTTCCTTCAGGCTTTAAGATACACTTAAAAAAGTTTGTAAATTAAAATAACTGAAAATATCATTTAAAAGGAATGATATTTCATTTAAAAACCGTTCTACTTAATTTTCATTTAAATTAAATGCCATTTGTTATTTATTTTTAAATGTTGATTAATCAACTGACACATCCGTAAGAAACAAATGATATAATCAGTTAAAATAAATGTCAAAATTTGACCTACCATCCTTAAAAAATAAATGTTTTTTTTTTTCATTTATTTGAAATTCTTTCCGTTTTTGTATTTTTTGTTTTTTTTTAATATACTCGTACAACACAAAATGTATGTATGCATATGAAGCTATTAACACTTTTTGTGTGAATGTGTTTGTGTATGTATGTATGTATGTGTGTTTATGAAGTTCTTGTAATTTGTATTGAAAAATTTTGTATATATACAACCAATTTAAATTAAAAAAAACAAATTGAAATTTTTTTGTATATTTTTTTTGAAACAGACAGCAAGCAAAATTTAAATTTGTAATAACTGTTACGGACACAAATAAACCACAAGTTTCCGTTTTGTGTGTAAATTTTTATTAAATTTCAAACAAATGAAAAAAATAAATGAACCTGAAAAAAATGGTAAATGATAGTAAATTATTTCGAATAAATGTATAAAAAAAGTTAATATAGATATTTCTTTGAAAAATAAATGTATGTTCCTTTATTTTTAAATGGAACGGAAAACTTTTCTATTAAACTACAAACAGTTAACTACATAATATTCTGAGTGTAGTAATAAGGACTAAAACTAGAGAATATGCTAAATGGGGTAGCAATTCGTAGCCCAATTCAGGCAGATTTGCCATGGTGACTACACACGTGTAAGATTGCGTTTATGTACAATTGTAAGCAATAGCGGCATCTACAGCGAAAATGTGTAGTTGAGATGCCTACAGCTTCAGCCATTCACGCACTTAAATTCTCCAATTAATCGTCCAACTTTATTTCATGGATTTTATTGACAATTTCCACCGTAAAGACCTCTTTTGTGTGACCTAAAATCAGCGTCCCTCGTGCTGGTATGACCACAACAAAATTTAGTAAATCATTTCATCCTTGTTTCCACTGTGTAAGAGAGTATATCTTATACATTTACACTGATTGACACCGATTCATTATCGCCCAACCTACTAGAAACTTGAAATTTGGTATGTAGATTCCTTCTCCGATGTAGATATCTGCTAAGATGGGATTTTCGTCAATTACTACTTGAAGGAGCAAAAAGACGAAAGTCTCTCCTTGGCGACCAGGCCAAACCAATTTGACTAGAAGTTTTTGTGTTCCCTTGAGTATTCGCCAGAATCGTGTTAAAATATAAAGGGGAAAAGTTTCCCCCCCTCAACGGCGTTGGTTAGAAACCAAACATTTTAAAAATATAGAGGAGGAATCTGCCCTTACGCCATGAACGTGGTAAATATAGGGACTAAAAGAGAGAAAAGTTTTCCTCTCACCGGCGTGCCCAAATCGCTTTAGGTAGAAACCTGATAATAAAATTTTTTTTTTCTGGAACATGGGCTAATTCCTGAACAGGACACTTTTTATAATGTCCCCAGGAACGTGGTAAAATAGAGGTTCAAAGAGGGAAAAATTAACTCCCTTGAAGGCCTACTGGAAACCTGAAACTTTAATTTCAAAAACGAAAGGAAATGGAACAATAAACGAGTGAAAGTGAACACTGTACAAGAGAAACGAGTGGAATTGAAACACTAGACAGGGGGAACTATATGCAATGGAGAGCATTAGATAAGGGGGATGAAATTGCAAGGAACGAGTGGAATTGCAACACTAGGTAAGGCGCACGAAATGGAACTGGGAATGAGTGAAATTGAAACACTAAATACAGGAAACGAGATGGAATGTAACGGGGACGGAGTGAAATTAACAAACTAAATACATAAAAACCAAATGGAATGCCAAGATCTAAAATTTAAAATATTCATACGAGGGCCGTTCGAAATGTTTTTAGCCTGAAAGTCATCGATGCGACTTCCATCTGTCATTTGAACACATGTTAAATTTCATTTCGATCTGGCAACTCATTCGTATAGTAACAATAGCCGTTTAAAAAAAGACACTTTAGAGATTTTTTATAATAGAAAAATCAGTTTTTTTTTTTAGTTTTGAACTATTGCTTTGCATATGAATAATATGTTGGATAAAATTATTATATATTACTAGTGTTGTCAATTTCGGTTAACCGATTAACCGAAAAACCGGTTTTTGGCCATATTTTCGGTTTTTAGGAAACCGGGTTTCCCCCCCGGTTAACCGGGTTTTCCCCCCGGTTAACCGGGTTTTCCCCCCCGGTTAACCGGGTTTTTATATCTGTAAAAATCGTCAATTTTCCTTATTTCCTTAATCGATATCAATAATGACGTAGTAGCATCCACTCACGACGGCGCTGCTGTGATGAGGAAATATGGGGAATCTATAGCTCCTTTAAGTCAGTTATGCTACAATCATGGTATTCATTTATGCGTAGTAGATAGTTTTTACCACAAATCAAGTAACGATAAATTGGATGATAGCGAATGGAACGATATTAATGATGAAAGTGACTATGATTCTGATGGCTCGTTTTGTCCAGTCGACAACCATACTGTTCTTTTGCCATCGATTTACCCAACCATATCCAAAATTAGAAGAGCGGTTAAAATGTTTAATAAGAGTCAAAATAAACAGCAAAAACTACAAAAGTATGTAATAGAACATGAAGGACACCAAATTCTTTTAAAATTGGATGTCAAACATCGCTGGACCTCTTTAGCAACAATGATTTCTACATTTTTAAAACTAAAATCGTATGTCAACCATACACTACTTGATTTAAATTTAGATACATTTTCCGAGTCTGAATTCAAAATTCTGGATAATGTATTGAACGTACTACAACCGCTCAATATTGCAGTTAATAAGTTTTCAAGTGATACTGTGACATTATTGGAATCTGAAGCAATTTTAAAATTTGTGTTCAACACAATTGGAAAATCAAATAGCAGTTTCGCACAAACTCTACTACTTTTTCTCCGTGAGAGGATTTCCCAAAGAAGAAAAATTACCCTAAATACACTATTTTTATATTTACATAATGGTTGTTTTCCAAAATCTTGCGAATATATAAAATATTCGTCAAAGTCTACTACTAAATACTTTGCTATGCAGCTCTACAAGAGACTATTTTTTATTGTAGAAAATGAAACAATTGAAAGTGAGTTAGACTCTGAAGATTTTGAAATGTTATCAAATTCCGAAAGTTTAGAGGAATAACTAAACTTGACGTTAAAATCTATTCGAGACTTAAGCAATAAATGCAAACGTGTTAATCTCAATAACCTTAAAGATGACTTCGAATATTTGGAAAAATTCAACAAGAGAACGGAAAAATAAAATATGCTATATCATGCTCTTCTTACAATTAATCCGACATCAACTGTCAGTGAAACAGTCTTCTCGGTATCATCTTTAATAAAAACTAAATTGAAAAAAAGAATGTCTCCTAAACATTTGGATTGTGTTTTGTTTTTGAAATATTACTTTAAAAAAACTTCATAAAATTCACATTTGGTCTTTACAAATTTCTTTTAGTCAATATTTTTGTTTTTCTTACCACAAAGTACAAATTTTGTGTAACAAATGCTATTTTTTAAGTTATTTTTTAAATTAAAATGAATTATTTTTTAAGTTTAATTTATTTTGTTATTTAATGTACAAATTTTGTGTAACAAATGCTATTTTTTTAATTTATTTTTGTTGTTTTTTAAATTAAAATGAATTGTTTTTTATATTTAATTTATTTTGTTATTTAATGGACGGTTAACCGATTAACCGGTTTTTTCGAGTTCGGTTAACCGAAAAACCGGTTTTCAAAAAAGTCGGTCTTTTGACAACACTATATATTACTCAAACGCAAACATATTATTTAAGAAAAATTCGCATTTTTTAAAAAAAAACTTAAGTTTTTAACATCAGTTTGTTAAGTACAATAATATATTTATTGGCTGCTTGCCTGCTAAAATTAGGACTTATGTATCCGCATAACTATCACAATAAATTTCTAAATCTTCTTGGATTTAAAAAAAATCCTTAATCAAACAGATTTATCACAATTTTATCCCACTGCTACCAGATTTGGTTTTAATGTTGTTTAAATAAAAATTTATATAATGCGCACACAATCTTTTCTCGATAATTTGCATATATAATTAAATCTCTCTCTTTACCATAAATTATATTTTAAAATTTCCTTGAAAAACCTGGGAGGCAAAATTTTCTTTGTTTTAATATAATATATAATGTATAAAATATATAGGCCAGAAACCTGTTAATTGCTTGTAGCCTTAAACTAATTAACATTTTTTTTAATGTAGAACATAACAAAAGAAAAAAATTGCTTTGGCAACATCTTTAGCTACGAAAAGAATAAACACACAATCATATTCATACACAGTTAAACACATACACTCACACAAACAAACTTCTAAAAACACACACACATATTAAACTATTTTACAGGCGGATAAATGCCTTTCTTTATAGTGATAGTAAAAACATGATCGAACTCCGTCATGAAATACCCTACATTATAGTACGAATCGGGTCATATTCTGTTAAGCGATACAAATTCCTTAATTTATTCCTTATTTTATGGGGGCGGGGATAAAATTAGCGAGGCAAACGATTTCGGAGATAAATCCTAATTAATTTCACGAAAAAGTGTATTGAACCAGATACTGGGTAGGTGGATTACATGAGAACTATGTCCGATTTTCTTTGAATTTGGAGAGTGTATTGCATGCCTAACCCAAATAACAACCATATATCAATGATTTTGTTTAATGTACACCCATATGAGCTCAACTCAGGTAGGCCCATTCTGTGGCGACCAGGTCCAAACATGGGCTGATTTCAACCATTTTCGATATTGATCAACAAAAATATTAGTGCGGCAATGAAAATTCAACATTGGATTTTCGGTGATACCCCCAACGAAATATTGTACCACTACGTCTATAACTAATATGAAGAAATTTGAGCCAAATCGGATGCATTTGACTGTGCAATTTTGGGGTTAAAGTTCCCGAATTTTAGAATAATAAAGAAAAAATTTATTTATGCCTCTTGTGACACATGTTTCTAACAATATTTAGTATGCTGAATAATAATATGAAAACATTTTTGAAATCGCTCAAAAGGTTTTTGAGATATTGTGATTTGTTGTTCAGCTTAGTTGCATTTAGGAAAAACCTCGATATTTAGCAAAATTTTCGTAAAATCTTGAAAACTGTTTGAGCGATTTCATTTTTTATATTCATACTAAATTCTAATAAAAATAAAATTGTTTAGATTTTTTCCGAAATTCTGAAACTTTTACTTCAAAGGGACACCGATTTAGCCAAAACTTTCACCATGTGAGTTTTAAATTAAATGGTACAATAAACAGCTGGGGTTTCGTTAAAATTCAGAAAAAAAATATTTTAATTTTTATCCTAACCCTGAATCATAACAAAAACTTTACAGGGGCCAAATTATGGCCTTTTCTAATGTTTTGATATTATCAATATTATTTAATTAGGCATTAAGCTAAATGCAGATTGCACAAAAAAATATCAACCTTTCGCCCGCCTAAAACATAACCAAAATAAAAAGTTCGGGGCCAAATGTTGGTCTTTTTCGAAATTTCCAATCTACAATATTATATTATTCGCCAACTAAACCAAATAAAAATATGCAGATCTTGGGTCACTTGAATTTTTAGAACCAAAGAGGACGAAGTCAAAGATTGACCTTTGCTGCTATGTTCCAGTCTGCAATATTATTTGAAAAACCAATTGAACTAAATATCCCAGCAAAAACATGGTATCAACTTCCTACCAGACTATTTACTCGCTTAATTACTCATTATTTTTTGGCTGTTCATAAGCTAGAGGGTAATGACCACTCATTACTTTGTGTTTTTGTAAGCGAGAAGATAATGACCACTCATTACATTTGGGACATCGCGAACAAAAGTAATTAAGGGAGTTAATAGCCTGGTAAGTATTTGATGCCATGTTTTTGCTGGGATACAGGTTGTATACTAAAACTTTAATATTTTGTCCCCTTGAATCTCAAGAAAAAAATGTGGGCCAAAGCTTAGCTTTCTACAGTAAAATACCATTAAACAGGTTTAGAATGTAAAATTTAATTGTTTTGATAGATAATTGCAAAAAAAGAAAACACATTAAAACGTTGTGTGTTCCAAAAATATGCAATTTTTGTGCAAAATTTTTCTAAATCCACTCAATGGATTTGCAAGATTGGAACCTTTATTCAATCTTTGTAGTTTGAAAACGAGTTTAATGACTTCAAATTTTTTTAAGCAAATACAGGGCCCGTTCAATAGAAAAGGTGAATTTTTATTTTTCTCAAAAAATATTTATTTATTTATCACTTTCTATTTTGTCCCCTTCAAAGTATTCCTCCTTATATATAATACACTTGTGCCAGCGTTTTCTCCAATCCTCGAAGCAGTTCTAATATACACGTTTTGGTATGGCCTTAAGCTCTCTCGGCGGTTCGGTTTTTATCTCCGCAATCGTCGCAAAACGCCGTCCTTTCATGGGTCTTTTTAATTTTGGGATCAGAAAAAAGTCGCAAGGGCCCAAATCTGGTGAATACGGTAATCATGCCGGTATTTTTTTCGGCCAAAAAATTACGAACAACAAAGTTCAAATTTCTAGTTTATAGCGAGCTTTTAACCTCCTTATATTTACAAAAACAAAGCAAATTAAAGATTTTTAGCTGATACATGTATTTCGATCCCGCAAAAGATCTCTTTAGAACCCAAAGTTTTAGACCAGCTGGAGCCTCTAAAAGAAGGCAGAGGAGCCTCAACAAAAAAACCTTATTAAAAACGAATGTTCAAAATTAAGTAATTTTGGAACGAACTTTGCTGCCACACGCTTCATGCTCATAATTTGCGAAAAAAAAAATTGTATGGCATGAGCCGAAATCCTCTACATATTCTCTAATTGAGCGCCCCAGAAGGCTAGTTGGTAGCGTGCTAGCTTATCAGTGCGGGGGTCGTGGGTTCGATTCCCACCAGAGGCTCTGGTCTGTTTTCGCTACAACGAGCCAAAAGCCTTTGTTGCTAGTGCTCGGTTAGGGTATTAGGATATAATTTGTAATTGAATTTGTTTGTTTACTTTAATAGTGATTTGACGATTCTCCATAACAATTTTCTTCACTTTCTCAACATTTTCATCGGTTTTTGATGTGATGGAGCTTCTAGGACGTGCGTCTTCATTCATATCTCGACCTTCTTTTAAAAGCGTATACCACTTGAAAACATTTTTCTGACTCAGGGTACAATCACAAACATTTAAAGTGCTTTTAAGTACTTAATTCGATTTATTACACAAAGTTTGATGCAAATTTTTTGATCCATTTTTTTCCACAGCAGAAAATCCCCTAACACAAACAAACTCAACTAAGAACATATGTTCGAGACAAGTGTGCTGACATAAAAAAAAATCGCTAATCGAATGCATGTAGCCCGAAATAATTTCAAAATTCACCTTTTCTATTGAACACAAAACCGTATGATAGTTTCAGTGACACATTCAAAAAAACTCAATTTTCAGGGAACTTACATTTGCCGATATTATTATACCCACGAACAAAAGGTATTTTTATCTAGAATGAATATTTCTCTTGCTCAGGAGTCAAAAAAATGCATATATTTCGGAAACGCGGTTTGAAAATTTATTTTTACTTCAGATTCGTGTTTAGAAGGACAAAATACCGTAAAAAGGTTTAAGTAGAAGTATGTGTAAAAAATTGCGGCTTGTAGGTTGATCACAAGATCGCATGGACAATTCAAAATTTATTTTGAGTCGATCGGCCACGTAATGGTGTAGTAGGGTATTCAAATGTAGTGAAATACATATATAAAACATTAACATTCAAAGTGCAGGTTTGTACGTAAATAAAGGTATAATTTCTTTAGTGTTAAGGCAGTTTGTAGTCTTTTTACACACACACACATGTGCAAACAATAAGCCTACTTATGACCTGAAACTTTAATGCATATAGTTTTAAGCCATCTCTTGTAGACTCTCACATACCTAACATATACAATTTCGTTTCCCAATACTAGTACAAATTTCATGTAATGAAGCACAATTTCCACTCAAAGTTTATTAAAAAAAGTGTTTGTGTGAGTGTGCGTGCTTCACATACACTTGCAGTCATGTGTTTCTCTTTATTGCGAATAAAGGATCCTAATGTGTTTTAAAGTCGTTGGGTAAGTATTTATTGTTTGCATGTTTGTTAAAAGTGCATAAAATGCACTTAAATATTTTTACTTGAACAAAATTAAGTATATATAATTTTTTTTTTAAATAAAACTTAAGAAAAAATCGATTGATTAAATATTAAAATATTTAAGTGCTTGATTTTACCAACATATTTGAGAATAAAAGTTAAAACTATTAAAAAAAATGCGGGGCATACGGATATCTTGAAAAGCTTAATTAAATATCTTTAATTACAAAAAATTTAAATATGATACAGGTTGGTTGAAAAGTTCCTGCGCTCGAAATGAAAGAATACTGTTTTTGATACGAAATATATTTTTTTATTCAATATAATCTCCTAGAAGCTCAATACACTTGTTCCAATGGTCTTCCAATAATTTTATCCCATCTTTATAATGGTTTTCCGGAAGCTCTGCAAAATAACCGTCTACGGCTGCTATGGCCTCTTCATTCGACAAAAAATGCTTTCCACGAAGGAATTGTTTGAGATTTCTGAAGAGATAGTAGTCATTGGGAGCCAAATCTGGTGAATACGGTGGATGTTCAAGCAAATCGTACTTTAATTCTTTGAATTTAGTCATCGTCAAAACCCTTTTGTGAGCAGGTGCATTGTCTTGATGAAAAATGATTTTTTTCTTCTTTAAACCAGGTCTTTTCTCACGAATTATTTCATCCAGCTGATCCAAATGGCTGCAATAATATTCAGAGTTGATTGTTTTACCTTTCTGAAGATAATCAATCAACAAAATTCCTTTTGCATCCCAAAAACTGATGCCATAACCTTCTTTGCTGATCGTTGTGACTCCACCTGCTTTGGAGCTGAACAACCAGCTTCAGTCCACTGTAAACGTTCTTGTTTCAATTTAGGATCATGGTGGTAGATCCAAGTCTCATCCATAGTTATAAAACGGCGCAAGAAGTCGGTTTTATTCGGCTTAAAACGCTCCAAATTACGCTGAGAAATTTGTTTTCGATCCAGTTTTTGTTGAATTATTAATGTGTGCGGCACTAACTTTCCAAACAGTTTTTTCATACGTAATTCTTCATGTAAAATATGGAGTACTCGTTTGTCTGAGATGCCTATGGCATTAGCAATTTCACGCTTAGTCAAACTTGGATCTTCACTAACCATATTATGTACCTGCTCAATGATTTCTGCTGTGGTTGCAGTTTTTGGTCGTCCTTCGCGTGGATCGTCTTTAAGGCTGGTACGGCCACGTTTAAATTCACCAGCCCAAAATTTAACGGTGCGTTTTAAGTATTGTTCATAAATTTCCTTTGCTTTTAAACCCTTCAAAACAAAGAATCTAATGACTGCACGATATTCAATTTTTTCCATATTAAAAAAAATCAATGACACGTCAACTTCAAATGGCTTGTAAACAAAGAAAGAATTGACAGAATGACTTGCAACTTTGAATGTGTTCTCAGGACAGTTAAACCAACTTGAGAAAAAAAAGTTTGGAGCTAGCAGTGCCATCTCTTGGTGAGCGCAGGAACTTTTCAACCAACCTGTATATTTTGATAAAGGCTCACAATGGACTTGTATTAATAATAAAAAAAAATAAGTAAAAATTAGAAATTTTAATTTTTCCTGATATTAGGTGAATTTAGGAGAAAATCGGGAATAAAATCCCGACATGAACTAAAAATTAATCCGAAATATCCTTTAAAATCGTTTAAAAATTTTCCTTAATTTAAGTAACATATTAATTAAACTTGGAAAAATTTTCTTAAAATAAATAAAAATACCTATGTTTGGGTAAAAATGAAATAGTTGATATACTCAGGAATAGTTTATACTTTTGTTAAGTAATATTTCTTAATTTTAGGGAAAAACGAAAACAAATATATAATAAATAAAATTTTATCAAATTTTAAAACAAACACATCAGTTTTAAGAAATTTGCATACTTAAATGTAATAAAAATAAGTTTAGTTCAAAAAAAAAAAAAAAATAGAACATAATTTACTCCCATTTAGTTCAAAAAATGTGTCTCAACTTAAAATGAGAATTTACTTGAACTTAATGTGTGTTCATTTTTTTTTTTGTCGCGAGTAGTAAAATTACCTAAATTTTAGAAAGCCATTTCTTAATTCAGTTTTAAGTCTCCCACTTTCTAATTTTTAAGAACATGAACTAAAAATTAATCAAAAATGTTCTTTGAAATAGTTCAAAAACTATCCTCAATTTAAGTAGAATTTTATTATTATTGGGTAAAACGAAATAGTTTATATTAGTTTTCTAGATTTTAGAAAAAAAAAACAATTATATTAAATAAAAATTGATCAATTTTTAAGAAAAACATCTCAGTTTTAAAAAATTTGAATACTTAAATGTAATAAAACTAAGTTTAGTTCAAAAAAAAAAAAAAAAAATTAGAACAAAATTTAGTCCAAAAAATGTATAACTTAAAATAAGAATGTACTTGAACTTAATGTGTGTTCATTTTTTTTGTCGCAAGTAGTAAAATTAACTTAACTTTAGAAAGCCATTTCTAAATTCAGTTTTTATGTCTACCACTTTCTAATATTTAAGAATTGTTTTTTAAAAATAAGTTTAGGCAATTAAAAACAAAAAGTAATAAATTTTTTCCTAGGTAATAATACAAATTTTTTTTTGGTTTTAGAAACTGATGAATTATTTCTAGGAAAAGTTTTCATGCAACTTAGTTCACATAAATTTTAATAAAATATATTTTTTTCTTTCAGTTAAAAGTTTTCTAATTTAAATAATAAACTTGGTATAGGATTTGTTTTGTGGGAAGCCGTTCAAATTATTTTCAATATTCTTTTCCAAAATAAAACACACAATTGAAAACAAAACAATTAGTTTTCCTAATTTTCAAGAAAATATATAACTAAAGGAAACAAATTATAGTAACCATTTAAAAAAATTATCATGCATGATTGTAATTTTTGGTTCGCAATCTTGCGTGAGTCAAAAATGGCTCACATGCCCATCTCTTATCTTAATAGTCTTAAATATTGAACTTAAAGTAGCTTAAAATATACTTTAAAATTTTGTTAGCAAAAGGTAAAAAATTTAGAATTTGCGTTTTTTTATTACAGTATTATGGCTTTCCTATAATTGACGCAGCGCTTATTAAACTTTATATTTATCAGGCTTATGACACCATTTCCCAATAATAACAAGCAATATAACTGTGATATTTTGTATTTTTGCTACAATTTCCTTAAATTAGGTAATTTAAGAAGACAAAGGACCCCCAGTGTTCCTGAGCCATAGATGCCGTGTGTCACTTTTAGGGCGTCTCTCAAGCAGAACCGTTAATTAACTACAAAAAAGATCTGACTTTGTCACAATTTATTACGTTGCAGGATATCCTGCTGTACATTTTTATAATTTGTTTACCTTTTTGCTAATAAATTTAATTTATATTTTGAATACATAAGTTTAGTATAATTCAATTTAATTTAAAGACAAAAATATATAGTAAAAAGCTTGTTAAAAGCAGTGTCCTCACAAAGCGAAAGTCCTCCGAAAGTGGGAAAATACTTACACAATAAGTGTAAAGTACTTTTAAATGCATGGTACCATAGAAACAGTTTCATATTTATTAGAAATTTTTTGTTTATCAAATTTAAGGATAATTTTCACTTAAAGGAAGTCCTAATTAACTTGATGTTAGTAAATATTTTCTTATATTTAGGGAGATAAGTCCTAGTTTTTAGTAAAAACAAATTATCTAATGAACTTAAATAAAATAAAATTTTACTAAAAAACCAAGGAAACATTTCCTAACTATTAGTAAAATTTTAGATGATGTATGAACTAATTAGGAGGAAATTTTAATGGTTTCTAATAAAAATTTATTTCTCAGTAGTAAAATCTTTCTATAATTTAGAAATTTTGATAAAATTTTAAGTAAAATTTGTTTCTTAATTTCCAAGAAAATTTTATATTGGTAAAAAGTATCTTTGGCGCCGTGTTTATTATTTTAATTTTTCCTCCAAATAAGTTAATTTTTCTTAATACTAATTAATTTTTTTTTAGTGTAGGTCCAAAAATGACAAATACTATTATTATGCAGCGATATTTCGATATTTTTTCAAAATCATGAGACAGATACTTTTGAATTTGTCAGCTATAGTCACATTAAAATATTGCAATGGACTGATTTTTTCACCCGAGGTGTTAATTTTCTAACTCGTTTGTTTAAATGTGTTGACTCTGTATATAAAAATTATTAAAATCTGCAAAAATTGTTCATATATTTTATTTTATACTTAGATAATAGTAGCATAAAAAAAATAAACAACAAGAAATTATTTGAATGCTCATGTTATATTATAAATATATTTTGTATGCTGCTACGTTTAGTGTTAAACATGACCTTTAGCTTATGAGAAATGTGGAATTATTATAACAAATATAACACTCATACGACCTCTGTTATCTATAAGTTATTTATTATTAATCTCAGAAGTTTTCCCTTTTTACAAATTCCTGCAAAGGAATTTTAATATTTATGTTTTTTTTTGTAAATTTTAATCTTGATTTTTTTTTTTTGTAAAATAAACTATTGTTTAAAAATTTTGTTTGGTATTTGCACCCTCAAGTGTATTTATGATTACTTTTTTATATATTCTCATTGCATGTTTGTTATAAAAAAAACCTTTATTTAACAATTGTTAACATGAACAAATGGATTTTATTATATCTAGATATCTTTTACTTTTATGAAGTTATTTTTTTTTTTGTTTCTTTTATAAATAAAATGTTATAACATCACTCACATATAATATACAAATAGTATCTGTGTAATATTCATTGTATAACAATATTTTATTGTCAATTTTAGTTCATTGGGGATCTATAAACAAACAAACTAAAAAACAATTGAAATTATTTTTAACTTTAAATTGAAATGAATGAAACATGTAAAAACAAGTAAAAAAAAAGGCTTAAATTCGGCTGTGCCAAATCTTTGAATACCCTCCACCAATGTCCTGAAAAATATGTTCTCACTGATTATGATACAAATAATGTAGAAAAAAAATTTCGAAATGAAATTATGGTGGTTAGAAAAAATTTTTTGAGGTGAAAAAAAAATTTTTGAGGTAAAAATTTTTTTTGGATGTGAAAATAAATTTTGTGGTTGGAAAAAATTTTTTTTGTTGAAAAAATTTTTTTTGTTGAAAAAATTTTTTTAAGGTGAAAAATTTTTGAGGTGAATATAAAATATTATTCAATTCTAAGCGGCTGGTCAAAAAACAGAAGAAAATATTTTACTTGCCAGTCACTACTATGAAATTTACTTAAATACGAGTACAACCATTTGTATGGAAATTTTAGCGGTACATTTTCACTCATAACCGCTGGGCCAATTAGCTCAATTGCAATACCAAACTAATCTAGGTAAAAATTAGCTTCCCGGCTTGCTTCTTTGCGTCGTGATCGCCATTTTAACAGACATACAGGTAGACGGACATCGCTAAATCCACTTAAAATCGCATAAGGATCACGGGGGTCTTAAACCTATAATTCGACATGTTATAAATGGAGTGACAAATTGATATATACCCTCACTATAAATAGTGTAGGGTAAGGAAATGTTTGCCAAAGAGTTTGAAAAATAGGCTTAATCCAAATTTTTTGTTTTAATTATGTAAGGGCTTAGTGGATTTGAACAAGTTCTTAGGTAACAAAAAAAAAAACAACTAAAAACTTGTTAAATTTTAACAAGTTTTTATATTAAATATACAAACAATTTTGTTGAACAAATTATTAGTTTAGTTTATTTATAAACTAATAAAAACTAATTATGTAAGGGCTTAGTGGATTTGAACACGTTCTTAGGTAACAAAAAAAAAAAAACAACTCAAAACTTGTTAAATTTTAACAAGTTTTTATATTAAATATACAAACAATTGTGTTGAACAAATTACGCAAGCAATTGAGAAATTTTACCAAGTTTTTAGCTAAAAATAATAAAAACTTGGTTAATTTTGGAAAGTTTTTACATAATTTATATACAATAACAAACAATTTTGTTGAACAAATTATCCAAGCAATTGGGAAAATTTACCAAGTTTTTAACTAAAAATAATAAAAACTTGGTAAATTGTTAAAAGTTTTTACATAATTTACAGAAAAAAAAATACTTGTATAAAACATATTTTTAAACTTTTGGCTAGCATTAATTTTGAGTGTCTGAATACTACAATTTTTTTTTTTAGAAAAAGATCTTGAGATTATTGACTACATTTGCTGACAAGAATTTAAGAAGTTCGAAAAAAATTATATTTCTCTACACAAAAAAATTGGGTGTACTTCAAAATGTTACCTGTTTAAGAAATATTTATTTTCCTGCAATATTGAAATATATTTCGTATGGCAACATTTATAAATTTTTGTTACCTTCATTTACAAAATTTTGTTATTAATAATACTGACTTCAAATACTTTTTAGTTTACCTTTATATCATTGGCTATAAATAACGTACTAAATATAATGAGCGAACATATTAGTTCCATGAACTGCAATTCAAAAAGTGTTATTGTTATAAATTATAAATTTTTTTTTTCATTCAAAATTCATTTGAAAATTTGTAATAAAACAAAAAAAAATAAAATTAAAATTTTAAACACCTACTACATACACTCAAAAAAAATGAACTAGAAATTAGAAAAATTATCTTATTTGGAGGAAAAATTGAAATGAAAACGGCGCCAAAGACACTTTTCACCAATATTAAATAAAATTTTCTTTGAAATTAAGAAACAAATTTTTACTTAAAATTTGGTAAAAATTTCTAAATTATAGAAAAATTTTACTACTCAGAACTAAATTTTTATAAGAAAACAGTAAAATTTCCTCCCAATTGTAGATACATTTGTACATACAATTTTATTTAAGTTCATTAGATATTTTTTTTTTTTTTACTGGGACTTAACTCCCTAAAAATAAGAAAATATTTTCTACCATCAAGCACTTCCCTTAAGTGAAAATTATCCTTAAATGTGATAAAAAAAAATCTAATAAATATGAAACTGTTTCTATGGTAAAATTAGTATATTTTACCATGTATTTTAAAGTACTTTACACTCATTGTGTAAGTATTTTTGCACTTTCAGAGGACTTCCGCTTTGTGAGGACACTGCTTTTAACAAGCTTTTTGCTATACATTTTTGTCTTTAAATTAAATTGAATTATAAAAAATTCATGTATTTAAAATATGAATTAAATTTCATTAGCAAAAAGGTAAGCAAATAAAAAAATGCACAGCATGATATCCTGAAACGTAATAAATTGTGACAAAGTCAAATCCTTTTCGTAGTCAATTAACGGCTCTTCTTGAGAGGAGCCCTAAGTGACATACGGCATCTATGTCTAAGGAACACTGGGGGTCCTTTGTCTTCTTAAATTACCTAATTTAATTAAATTGTTGCAAAATTACAAAATATCATAGTTAATTTCTTGTTTTTATTGGAAAATGAAAAAATTCATAAGTTTGTCTTATGACATTCTTAGCTTAAACTTTAATTGATATATACAAATTTTAACTTATTTTTATTATTATGTGAAAAAAATAGTTCGCTAAATATAAAGTTAAATAGACGCAACGTCAATTATAGCAAAGCCATTATGTCATAATGTATAAAATGTGTTTCCGATATTTTGCAAACAAAAATATTACATAAAAGCGCAAATTCGAAATTGTTTCCTTTTGCTAACAAAATTTTAAAAAATATTTTAATCTATTTTAAGTTCAATATTTAAGACTGTTTAGACTAGAGATGGGCACGTAAACCATTTTTGACTGAAGCTCACGCATGATCACGAACTAAAAATTACAATCATGCACGATAATTTTTTTTTAATTAATTACTTTAATTTGTTTTCTTTAATAATATTTTTTCTTGAAAATTAGGAACACTAACTAGTTTGTTTTCAGTTGTTTTTTTTTTTTTGGAAAAGAATATTGAAAATAATTTGAACGTTTTCCATCAAAAAAAATCCTATACCAAATTTTATTATTTTTTTTAAATTAGAAAACTTTTGCTTAAAAAAAAAAAAATTATCAAAATTTTTAAAATTTATCTGAACTAAGTTGCATGAAAATTTTTCCTAGAAATAGTTCATCAGTTTCTAAAATTAAATAAATTTTTATTATAACATAAAAAAAATGTATTACTTTATGTTTTTAATTGCCTGAACTAATTTTTAGAAAACAATTCTTAAAAATTAGAAATTCTTAGAATTAAAAAATTATTTTAAAAATTTATTTCCAAGATTTAGTTAAATATTAAAACACATTAAGTTCACGTACTTTCTGATTTTAAGTTTGACTCATTTTTTGGACTAAAAATGTTCTATTTTTTTTTTGAACTAAACTAAGTTTTATTACATTTTAATATGCAAATTTCTTAAAACTAAGATATTTTCTTAAAAATTGATACATTTTTATTTAATATACTTGTTTTTTCTTTCTAAAATCTAGAAAACTAATATAAACTATTTCGTTTTTACCCAATAATAATAAAATTCTACTTAAATTCAGGAAAGTTTTTGAACTATTTTAAAGGAAATTTTTGATTAATTTTTAGTTCATGTTCTTAAAAATTAGAAAGTGGGAGACTTAAAACTGAATTTAAAAATGGCTTTCTAAAATTTAGGTAATTTTACTACTCGCGACAAAAAAAAAAAATAATAAAACACACATTAAGTTCAAGTAAATTCTCATTTTAAGTTGAGACACATTTTTTGAACTAAATGGGAGTAAATTATGTTCTATTTTTTTTTTTTAACTAAACTTATCTTTTTTACATTTAAGTATGCGAATTTCTTAAAACTGATATATTTGTTTTTTTTTCCTAAAATCAAGAAATATTACTTAACAAAAGTATAAACTATTCCTGAGTATATAAACTATTTCATTTTTACCCAAACATAGGAATTTTAAATCATTTTAATAAAATTTTTCTAAGTTTTAATAAAATTTTACTTAAATTGAGGAAAATTTGTAAACTATTAATTTTTAATTCATGTCTTTTGTTTGAGTGTATTAAAATATACAACACAAAATACCAAAGGTCTCAAAAGACTAAAATTGGAAATTCGAATTTGGTTTTAAGAAAATAAAAATATATAAATTTTTTTTCTTCTAAAAATAGGCTAAACGAAATAATGCAAGGAAGTTTTATGTTTGTTTCTTTTATTAAAGAACTTCTATCCATCATATTTGTGTTATTCTCAAGTTTGTTATATTTTATCAAAACATTTAAAAGGATAAACTATACGTATGAGTGTTATAATTTGCATAAAATATTAAGTATACGCCCCATATAACATAATATAAATTTGTTTAATCTTTAACACCTAAAAGTAAGCAGTAATTTTTTAATTTGTGGTTTTTTTACACAATAAAAAAGTGTTTTATACGAACACAAATTTTCACCACCCATTAATAATACTATGCATAATTTTTTATGTATAAATTTTATTATCATAGTAAACGAATTTGTTGAATAAAAAATGAAAATAAATGTGTTAACATTTTATTTCGTCATTCAACAAAAAGTTCTGTAATGTGTAGTATAAAAATCTGGTAGAAAAAAACATGATACAGTTTTTAAAAAGCAGGGCATAAACTGAAAATTCTTAATTGGCATTTCTTAAAAAAAAAAAAAAATAATATCAACATAAAAATTAGCATACAAAGGTATTTTGTTATGCTTATCTTAAAATAAAAATTATCAGTTAAGAGTTATCATTTTATGGCCATCATTATTGTTGAACGAACTCACAAAAAAGCAACTCAAATTATTATAACAAAATGCACTTGGCCATCGTCTTTTTTTTTATTTCATTATTTTTGCTGCCTTTGATGAGGTTTTTATCATCATTAGTGGGTATTCTGACAACAAATACATATAAAAAAAAACGAGTATAAAAATTTAAGTCAAGCATGCCGATTATACTATACCCTACATCAATCTAGCTGAAAATCATCTAAGGTTTGAGCTCAAAATATTTATGGATTGAAATGGACTTGTGTGAAAATTTGTCTCGAATTTAGAGATTGAAACGAATTAACAACCTCTTGGGAAGTTATTTGTGCTGCAATTAAAGCTCAGCTGGGTTCAAAAGGTGTTAATCCTTATGATAAGTCTAAGACAACCGTATGGTGGAATGCAAACGTCGGTACTAAATGTTCCAATTGACACAGAGAATAATCTTCTAGAAAGAGGGAAACACAAAATGAAGTGTTGTCTTTCATATCAGAAAAAGCCGGAATCATCTGAATTGTTTTGTTCGGTCTCCTACCTAGGAACTACAAGTACAAAAACAAACGTTCAAAAACCTATCGAGAAAATTCGGCATGTGCCCCAGCTCCATGAAAAGAATTTTTCATTTATTTTAACTGTTTTACAAACTAATCACAAATCCGTAAAAACAAATAATATTTTCCTTATTCATTTCTTTTAGCTGCCAAATAATTAACTACAAAATCGGTAAAAAGTAATAATTTTTCCATTATATCATTTTTTACTGACAAAAAATTACCTATAAAATCCGTAAAAATAAATGACATTTCTTTTTTGTAAATGTCCCAGCAAAACCACACATTACCAAATAATGGGTAAAGTAATGTAAAGCCATTGGGGGAGATGGATTACTTTACACCTTATTGATGAATTTTACAAGCGATGAGCCTCAAAGTAATGTATATACCCATTACTTTAGAGGTGATAATGAGTGTGGTTACTTATATGGTTACGAGAATGGAAAAAGTAATAGAAAATAGATTTTTAAAAAAGAGGAATTTTTATTAAAAAAAATTATTACAAATATTTTATTTGAAATATTTTTAATTAAAAATAATGTGGTCAAGATGGAAATCGAAACAGGGAACTCTGGTTGCCAGCCAAGAACTCTACCCACTAAGCTATCGACGCATATAGTATTTGATTGCTTTAAACTTAAATTAATTGTTGGGCTTCATTTTTTCGCTAGTGTTATCAAAACAAACATACATTATCCTTTTGCTTACAAAAAAACACAAAGTAGTGTATCTAAAAATAGATTTTCAAAAATATTTCAATTATTACTTTACATTTATAAATCATACGTTACGTTATCAATAATGAGTAACTTATTACTTTATGCTTGCAAATAATTAAAAAGGTAACGAGCTATCATTACAAGGTAACGCATGATAATATCATACCCATTACCAAAGTTTTGCTGGGGTCATTAAAATGAACCACAAAGTCTGAAAATTAATACATTTCTTTGCATTTTAACAATTTATTCATGTAGGGATAACTTTTTGAATAAACTACAGTCAGTTACTGTAAAAATATTTTTAATGCAAATGACACCTACGAAAAGTTCCCGATGGTGACAGCGGGGAACTGACTGGGGAAGTAAAAGAACAAATTCAAGACGTAAATGTAAATTGTAATTTTTCGCCATAGTTTGGTTAGGTTCAGTTGAAAAAGAGGAAACGCAAGTATAGATACTATTCACAACCGCCTGATGTCCAAAAATAGGACATACACTCAAGCCCGAGAGTAGATTTCTTATGGACTCTCATGTAGGTTCAAATTTTACTGAGCAACGGACCAATCCTTTCCTTCAAACACTCGCCATTTTGTCCGGGCTTGCGATCTGCTTACTTTAATAAGGACCAGATTACTTAAGAAATCTTTTGGCTTAGTTACATATGAAGCAAGTCTAAAAGCATTGAACATTGCCATACTGAACATTAATCTTTCAAAAGATGGAAACAAAAACACCTATTGAAGGCGGGCAACTTTACAAGAAACCATGTAAAATTGTGGATATGCGATAATAACACACAAAGCGATCATTAGGCAGTGATTCTTAAAATAAAGGACGTGCTAGGAAACAGGAACAGGTAATCGTTCAGTGATATAATTGATTCATATAATCTGCCGCCAGGATCTGCCTAAATTCATGATGAATCAATGGGACCAGTTGATTACAATAGCCTGTTGTGCTTCAATGCCAAGGATTAAGGGAAGTCTGCATCTAACTCCCAGTTACGGGTGGAATGATAACATAGCAAAGTTTTGGATCCGACTGTCTCAAAGCTAAACGAAAGTCCAAGAGGAAGACCCAACTATCATAACCTGCTTGAGTTGTTATGGGAGCTCAAAGGTAACCTCAAAAATGAAATCAAGAAGAGTAAAAATCGATGCTCCAAAAATTACGTGATGAGTCCGATATCAACCCCCGGAGGAACTCATATAAGTTAATTATAAAGGGGTTCAGCTTGCAAATAACTCGACAAGTTAAATTTCAGAGTTTCTAAAATAGATAATAGTTAGCCACCTGTTTCTACAGTACACAACCTAAAACAGAGATAGAGATATTAAAAATTAATATCGGATTAGGGGAGCACTGGGGCAGGATAAGATTCCCAAGAAATCCTCAAAGGCAGGAGACCAGACAGACTAGGGAAACCTATCACCATTCTGTTTGTTAGATTTTATAATGGAGCTCTTTCATAAAACCAATGTGGGTTTAATAAATTTAGCTTTTCGGAAGATAGAATAAGAAAAGGTCTTAAATATTGCTGCTGCTGCTGCAATAAAAGCCAAGAATGGTGATATGACTCAAGAGGGTACTGCGCTGTGGTGACTCTAGACGTTAAAATTTTGAAGACATTTTCGGCTCATTGGAGCTACATAATGAATTATATATTGAAAATAATATTTGGCTATTTTAAGAATTGCGTATGACAGTGAAGAAGGACCAAAGAGTTAGATAATATCAGCGGAAGTTCCAAAATGTTCTGAAAAATGACCCCTACTCCTTTGGAATCTGATATATGGCCAAAACTAACTAAAGGCACACCAATTATTTGGATTGCAGATAATACGAGGGCGGCTTATTAAGTCCGTGACTTTACGAACTTCTCTCGTAGTTATACGAAATGCAACACTGCTCCCATTAAGTACCACCTTTTAACAGACTACTGTCAAATTTTGAGCAATGTGTCACGGACTTATTGATCCGCCCTCGTGTCTCAATTGCAACCATCGCCAAGCACATTCACTAAGTCGAACTAAATATATACGATGGTATCAATCCATATAGACCGACAATGGCGCCAAACTTCTAGTTTTGCTCTAGCCGAAGCTGTACAAGTAAAAGAAAATCGGTAACACATATAAATGTGAAATTGTTGGATAACAAGCTGTACTTTAAACCGCATACTGAATTTCGAATATGCAAGTTTAAGCTGCTATGGGAGCTGTTTATCGCCAGAATGCTACCAAACATCGACAAATTAAAACCTCCTAGAAGATTGTTACTATCTCGGTCCTGCTTTATGCTGCCCTAATTGATATCAGCCCTTGCCATCAACGGGTAACCACTAAACCCTATCATTTTATTGGGCTACGAACCATCTAAGATGAAGCCACATATAGGAAAAATGTAACGACGCAATGAAAAAAAAAACGGATCAGATTGAAGAAAGATTGTGACAATATCGATGGGATAGCAGCACTAAGGTAAGTCCATACACGTGCTTAGAAGAGCACTAAGTGAATCAATTTATTTTCAAAAGCACTTTTTAGCTATAGGTCATGAAGGTTTTCGATATTATCTGAACAGATTTGGATTAAAAAACAAACAAAAGTACAAAAACGGAAAAAATTTAAAAAAAAAATGATCTAATCATTTATTTTTTAAGGAATTGGTAGGTAAAATTTTAACATTTATTTTAACTGATTAATCGTTTGTTTCTTACGGATGTATGAGTTGTTTTAACAACATTTAAAAATAAATAACAAAAACCATTTGATTTAAATGAAAAATAAGTAGACCGATTTTTAAATTAAATATAATTTCATCTAAATTGCATTTTCTGCTATTTTACTATTTTAAGTGTAGAGTTCCCCTGTCGACGTTTTAGGGTATAGTATAGGATATAAACCGCTAAGCTCCCAAATTATGGTAATCGCAACAGAATTGAGGTGACTTGAATCTGAGAGGGGACACGAAGAACGAAAGTTAAGTAATACCCACCGTCAGTTCCGCGGGGTCGTGGACAAAAAAGAGATGGTTTTGGCCGCTACCACCGAGAATAATTCTCGTATACGAGAAACGCGAAGTAAATGACGGAACTTGCTTAAAATTTGACAGTAGTCTACTTGACAGTAGTGGTACTTGATGGGAGCAGTGTTGCATTTCATATAACTACGAGGGAAGTTCGAAAATTCACGGACTTATTGATCCACCCACGTATCTTATGCAAGACAAACAAAAAAACCTCAACTGAAAAAGTGCATCTAAGTCGAGTGGTATACTAAAAGGTAGGTACAATATTTTTTGTTGTTACAAATATCGGTACTAACTCATTATACCCTGACCACTTACTGGTATAGGGTATAATTATCAAATGTATATGTATATTGTGGTTTTAATGTATATGTATGTATTTCAATATAAAAAAATACATTATGTTTAAATAAATTTACAAGCGGGAATTGTTGTTTGTAAATAAGAGGCAACCAACTTCCGTTCTTTATTCATTTCCTTTTTAATGTTGATAATGATTTTTTGACAACGTTGACGAAAGTATCTTTTTTTTATGTGTGATATTAGCATGACAAGGAAAAGATAATATTTGGAAAAAAACAATTATAGATTTAGACCCGATTACTCAATGTGCTGTTAAAATTCAACAAACAGTTAAATTCATATTTTATATGGCAAACAACAAAAAATGCACAGAGAAAACAAATATATTGTACCAACCGAATGGTTTGGTTAGAGCCATTGATATATTTGTTTGTCGCAACCGAAATATGCTTAAGGCAACAGAACTTCGGTTAAAAGCAAATATTTTTAGTGTATTAGGAAAACATTTGGTTGGGACAACTAAATAATTCGGTTACTGCAACCAAAATATTCAGTTGGCAAGAAATTCGATTGTCACGATGAATCTGTTTTCTCTGTGTGGTAACCAACGACAATTGTCTGTTGTACACATAGAAAACTGATTCATTGTGATAACTGAATTTCTTACCAAATTAATGGTTTGGTTGCGGTAACCGAATTTTTTGTTTGTCGCAATCAAATGTATTCCTTGGTCAAATATAGTTTTCCAACTGATATTCTATTGTAATAACCGAATTTCTGTCGCCACAAACAAATATATCGATGGCTGCAACCAAACCATTCAGTTGGTAACAAATTCGGTTGTCACAATGAATTAATTTTTTTTGTGTAGCCGAAAAAGGATCTTTTGTATTTTTTTTTTAATATTTAACAAAATATTGCGACAAAAGCACTCAAAAATTAAATAGAAGTAGATTTGAAATTATTTTTAATTTGTTTGCTTTTTAAAAAAAGATGTGAACTAAAATATGGTAAAGGGTGGTCCAACCATGTTAGTTGTGGGTCACACCTTAACGGCAAGTTTTTTGCCCAACTTAATTTGACATTTCTTTGTTTCAGTGGTGGACAAATTCAACCATGGAGAGGTATACAATTGAACAGCGCGATAATATTGTTGGAGCCTTTTACGAAAATGGGCGTTCAAATTAAAATGCATTTCGTGCACTTCGTGATTTTTTTGGTCCACAATCGGGAGAATTGTGCGCAAATTTTAGCAAGCCGGTTCTGTGGAAAATGTAAAAACACCTGTGCATGCTCGCCCAGTTCGTTCTGCGATAGTGTGACAGATAGCGAACACCGACTCGTCTTCGGTGTTCGCTATCGCGAGTTGATAACGAACTTCTTGTGGCCAGAAATTGAGGATATAGACCTGGACGATAAGTGGTTCCAACAGGATGGTGCCACTTGCCACACAGCCAACGACACAATGGCTCTTTTTCGCGAGAGCTATTGGCCGATATTTTGTTTCACACATAATTGTCATAGATCCTTCTATCATAATAAAAATTATTAAGATAATTCTCTAAAAACTTTTTGTTTTATTTACAATTAGCATCGTGCATTATGGTTAAGCCACCCTTTATAATAATTGATTAATCTAATGACTTAAATCGTTTACTTAAGCTTCAAAAAAATTTCTGTTCATAAGTTAACGATTTTTTTTTTATCTACAAGAGGGGGCCAATAAGTATCACCCTTTTGGAAAGTGCTGCCTTTTTTTGCAAATTTTTAGAGAACAACAATGAATCGGTATATACTTTTTTTTAAGCCAAAGATTTTGGATCTCAACGAAGAAGTCAATAGTTTTCCATCAAAATTGATCCTAAGAGACGACTCATTTTTATCTCAAAGGTCACCGCAATAAGCAAAATTCTCGGTTCTGAAAGACAAAAAATCAACGCATAATTTTTTCGAAGGAACCGCCGGTAACGCTAGCCCGCTATAAACCCAATTGTTCTTACTGGAAGTTTACAATTGTTCTTACTGGAAGTTTACGATCTGGATTTGGAGGACCTAATACAATTCCTATTATAAAGGATGCCTTCTCAGCGTGAGTAATATTGTTAAAAACTTTAGATGTCTTAATTTTTTTTTTTTTAATTTAATAAATAATTGTCTGTGGTACTTTTTTAATTATATACTTAAAATACTTCCAACACTATTTCAAATTCAAAATTTCCTTTCCTCCATCTGTTCCCTCATTCATATTAACAACAAAAAAAAAACGATTTGTCGTTATTTGTTTAAACAAAAGTATACAATTAACTTTTTATGATAAATGATACTCCAAATACACCTCCTTATATTAAAATGTCTCCCCAATTATAATTTAACATTTATGCGGTCTGAGTGTAAATTAAATTCTATAGAAATTTTAAACAAATTTATATTCATTATTCATATGAATTTGGTTGGTTCATTTTTAGTAGTTGAGAAGAGGTGTTTAAAATGCTAAAGTATAATTTAAAACATTTACGTATTTTTTTTTTTTTGTTCTATATTTTTCTCTCTTCATTTATTATTCTTAACATCATCGGCAGGTGGGTAAAGTTTATGAAAATTTAAATGTCAAAAAGTGAAAGTCTTTTATTTCAAATTAATTGTTATTGTTGTTTAAAAGTAAAAGATCAGAAGTTTTTTTTTAAAAAAGAATTTCTTAGTTGAGTCATTATTTTACGAGATGTTATATTCAAATAAAATTTTGTTAAAAATGGACTTGAATTTTATTTAAAATGCAAGAAAGATTTAAATTTACTTGATAAGAAATTAATACCTTTTTATATAACAACATATTAAGTATCAGAGCTATTATCAAAGCTATTATTTGATTAATAAAATTGCCAACGACGATTATTTTTGTATTGCATTTGTATTTGAAATGTGGGAAACAAAATGGAACTCGGATACATAAATAAATATGATAGGACTTTATAAAAAGAACACAGTACGTATACTTATTATTTGTGTTTAGTTCTATAGAATATTACGTATACGCTAAGTAGACCCATATTATACAAGTTTGTAAAATATTTAATTTTTTTTCTATAGAAAATTTAATATTTGACTAATTTTTTGTAGAAAATATTAACAAAAATTTACTCAAATTTACAGAAATTTACGGAAATTTTTGGCAACCATTTAACACATTTTTTGTAGAAATTTATATCAAATATTTTCGACTCATCTTTTATAGACAATTCTGTCAAATTTTTTTGACTTATTTTCTACAAAAAAGTTTATTAAATTTCGAATCATTTTCTAAAGAAAATTTCGGCAAATTTCTTTTCTCATGTTCTATAGAAAATATTTTAAATATTTTTGTTTCATTTTCTATAGAAAATTTTTTAAATATTTCTAACTCATTTTCTGTAGAATTTTTTTTCAATTACTTGACTTATTTTCTATAGTTTTTTCTTAATATTTGACTTATTTTCTATAGAAAATTTTTTTAATATTTTTGACTCACTCCCTATAGCAAATTTTTTTCAATTATTTGAATCATTTTCTATAGACGATTTTGTCAAAAATTTGACTCATTTTCTATAAAACATTTTGTCAAAAATTTGACTTATTTTCTATAGAAGATTTTGTCAAAAATTTGATTCATATTCTATAAAACATTTTGTCAAAAATTTTACTCATTTTCTATAGAACATTTTGTTAAAAATTTGATTCATTTTTTATAGAAAATTTTGCTAAATGTTTGACTTGTTTTCTATAGAAAATTTTGTCAAAAATTTGACTTGTTTTCTAAAAAAGACTTTCAAATATTTGACTTGTTTTCTAAAGAAGACTTTTTAAAATATTTGACTTCTTTCTATACAAATGTTTGTCTTGTTTTCTGAAGCCAATTTTTTTTTAATATTTGACGTTTTCTTTGGAATTTTTGTTTTTCAAATATTTGACTTGTTTTGTGTAATTTTTTTTTTCAAATTTTTGTCAAATATTTTCGACTCTTATTTTAACTAATTTTTTTACCAAAAAGTTTTGCAAGAAACTTTTTCAAATATTTTACTCATTTTCTAATTTTTATTCATTTACTAATGAGAAACTTTTTTTTTAAAGAAAATATTGCCAAAAGTTTGTCAAACTTTGATTCATTTTCTAAAGAAACTTGTCAAATATTTTACCTATTTTTTTTTTAACTCGTCAAAGATTTTACTCATTTTCTTTAGAAAATTTTATTAAACATTTTGAACTCATTTTTGATAAACTTATTTTTTTTAATAAGAAAATTTTGTCAAATATTTTTGACTCATTTCCTATTTTGTAAAATATTTTTGGCTCATTATTCTATAACAAATTTTTCTAAATATTTTTATTAAATTTCTATAAAAAAAGTAATTCTGTATTTTTTTTAATTGTTTTCTATAGGAAATTTAAAGTCACTACTTAAAGAAATTTTTGTCAATTTTTTGACAATACTTTTGAGTCATTTAGACAAATATTTTTGACTTATTTTATATAGAAAATTCTGTCAAATATTTTATATAGAAAAAATTAATTGACTCATTTTATATACAGATTTTTTTTTTTTAAATTGTTCACTTATTTTATATAGAAAATTTTTGTCAAATATTTTTAATCTTTTTTATATAAAAATTTATAAATTTCTATAGATACTTTTGACAAATTTTTTTCCTAATTTCCCATTTGTATCTTATTTATAAAAAAACTGTTCTCAAACATTTCTGAACTATATTATATTAAAAAAAATATTGCTAAATATTTTTTACTAAATATCTTACAAAGAAAGTTTTCTAGTATTTTTGACTTTTGTATTTTCTATAAAAAAAAATTATAAAATATTTCTAATTTTTTCTATAGAAAATTTTACAAAATGTTTTTCGCTTAATTTCTATAGTATTTGTAGTATTATTTTTTTTTTTACTTATTTTCTAAAAAAATTTTGTCAAATATTTTTGACTTATTTTCTATTATGTAAAATATTTTTGACTCATTATTTTATAAAAAAATTTTTCTAAATATTTTTATTTAATTCCTATAAAAAAAATTTCCGTATTTTTTTACTTATTTTGAGTCATTACTTATAGAAAATTTTGTAAATTTTTGAAGTATTTTCTATAGAAATTTTGTTTAAATACTTTTGAGTCATTTAGTCAAATATTTTTGACTCATTTCCTTTAGAAAACTTTACCAAATACTTTTGACTTAATTTTTATATAAAAAAAGTTGTCTAGTACTTTTACTTATTTTCTTTAAAAAATTTTGTCACATATTTTTGACACATTTTCTATAGAAAATTTTGTCACTCTTTTTTTTTTGACTCATTTTCTCATAAGAAATGTTCCGTTTGACTAATAATTCTATAAAAAAATTTTCTTAAATAGTTTTGATTTTTTGCTAAATATTTTTGAAATATTTTTCTACAGAAAATTTGCATTCAAAAATTATATCCAATATTTTTTTTTCTCTTTTTTTCTATAGAAAATGTTGCCAATGAATTGTCTTATTTTCTATAAAATCTTTTGTCAGATATCTAACTAAGTTTCTATAGAAAATTTTGTAAAATATTTGCCTAATTTTCAAAATATTCTAATATATTTTACAAATTTTTATAGAAAATTTTGATACATTTTTGCCAAGTTTTCTATACAAAATATTATCAAATATTTGACATATGTGTTATAGAAATTTTTTTTTTCAATGTATTAAGAACTTTCTTTAGAATATTTTATTTTTAAGCATTGTTTAAAGTCTTATGGTCGAATTAAAGTATGCTATAAAATTTATATTTAAAATTTATGCTAATTTTTAGTTTTATAATGTTATTTTTGTATAAAATTATATTTCTTTTAGAACCTAATCTATAACAATTTGTATTTTAATCATGTTTTTTTTTTCAATTACACAATAAATTTCTTAAAAATTTTTCCAAGATATTTGTATTCATATGTTTGAAGAAAAAAATCAAATCATCATAAAATACCGCCTGCTGATGGAAAATTTATTCCCATTTCTAGAAAATGTATTTTCTTAGACAAAAAAATAAATGTACAAAAATACATATATACACCTATATAAATATACATACAATACAGCACAATAGAATACCATGTACTACCCTGTAGGAAGCCTGGGGTCAAGTGTCTACAAGTCACCACTTTTGTCGACTATTTTGGTGACATGTCCACAAAGCGTCTATACTTTTTACATTACTTTTTTGCAGCTGCAAAGCTGCGATTGTTCTTGATTTTTTTTATTGTTTTATTTTGTTGAAAATACATGTGCGGATAGCTGCATGCAAAATTAAAGTTTTTAATAAAAATATAAAGAAAAATTAATTTAAAAGTTAAATCTACAAATTTAAACAAAATATATAATGAGCAAAAGAAATTACAAAAAACTTGTGAAACAAAAACAATAAAATAAACAAGAAAATAAACAAGAAAATTGCGACTCTAGAGATTTTCCGGAGACTGATGCAGATTTTAAGGAGCCTGTGGATGATTTTTTGCAGTCTTTTGAAAATTTGTCTACTCCAAAATTAAATTTGCACGAAATTTTTTTTTTACTTTAATGAAATTTATAAAAAAAAAAAAAAATATGAATAAAATATCTAATTTAAGAATAATTTAGTAAAAAAAAAATTTTAACAATAATTTAATAAAATAAATGGGACATAATTAGTCAGTAGTACTGGTGACAAAGTCAATAGTGAATCATTACAGTTTCACTATCGACATTTCCTACAGGGTATGCACATAGTTATTGTAATATTGGTTTTAATATAAAACTGTGTATGTATTAGTATTTCACTTATTTCTATGAAAATTTTCTACAAATGATATTTTTTTTATTTAAAAATTGTTGTTTTTTGAAAAAAAAAATAGATTTTCAATTGACTTTTTACAAAATATAAAACAGTTATAGTTTGTCCTTACAAAAATCTTTTTATGGAATATATAAAGTTCCTCCTAATTTGTACTCCTAAAAACATATATACACTCACAATATTATTTCGTTAAAAACAACTTAAAATACAATTAATCAAAAATACAATCAAAAAGAGGACTACTGATTTTATATTATATTTAACTAATTTTGTTGTTCATTTTTAATCACTGTTTAATAATCAACAAAAGTAGTAAAAACAATAGAAAGTCGTTTAAAATAACCATCAAATTTTTACTGACAAAAAGTTAGAAAAAACTACTTTTGTGGTTTGTTTTTCAAATTGAAAGTTTTTTTTTATTTTTATGTTTAACAAAACAGAACCCAACACATGCAGATGTATTAATTTTTATTGGCTTTGTGTGTATGTATATTTGAATAATTTCTTGTAACTTTTGAAATAATTTTGTATATATACAAACTATTTTGGTAAAAAAAACAAAACGGAATTATATGAATTTCAATTTTTTGAAGCAGAAAACATAAAATTTTACTTTTAACTAAAAATATCAACTCCTGGCTGAAGATTTTTATAGTTTGTTTTTTGAATGACTGATTGAAATAGTTAAAAAATATATTTCTATGAATTTCAATTGATTCTTCATTTAAAAACAAACTTAACGTATTACTTTTTAAATAAATTACAGTCGCTAACGGAAAATATATTGTGAGTATATATATATATATATATATATATATATATATATATATATATATATATATATATATATATATATATATATATTTCTATATAATGTCCTGGCAATAGAACTAAAAAAAATACAATTTTATTTGTAAGACCGAGCGTAGATGGAAAAAGAAGAAGAACAAAATATACAAGCAATTTACTTTTGAGACTATTATACAAATAAACTCGTCACGCACTCACAGTTGTATCATCAACAACACACAAATGTATGCACACAAATAATGAAAATTTTCACCATCTATGGCATTTCATCTCCTTATTAGTTTCTCTAAAGATGAATAAAGACGTACAACAATTGAATGAAACTTATAACTTTCCTACTATTCAGTGAGATATCCCAATATACCATATAGCAATCAAACTGCAATACAACTTGAGAATAAGCTTATATTAATAGTGTGTTTTAAGCTTTTCTTTATTTCGCTTATTATAATATTTATAAAATGTGAATTCACAAGCAGTATTTAACAATGCTAGAGAAAAGATTATTATACATAACTTTTTCTCAAGTATGCTTATGAACAACATACAACAACAACGCAATATGACGATTGAAATAGAAATATTTTTCAATACATTCTACACTCAGAAAAAAAAGTTAGTAGAAAAATTTGTAAACGGTTTTCAATCCCACTTTACTATTTTTGTACTGATTTTTAGTAAAAAAAATATTATTTAGCAAATATTTTTGCTATTTACATTTTACAAATTACAGAATTTTTACAGAATATTTACAAATTTTTGTTGCTAATTTCAAAATCATTTTACAAATTTTTGAAAACCGATTTGCTAAAATTAGCAAAAAAAAAAATACTAATTTTAAAAAGTGGATATTGAAGGAAATGTTATTTCAAATAATTAAAACTTATACATACAAACTTAAATTGTCCTTAAATGTCACTTAGGTTTAAAAAAATTATCGGAAGTGAAGATACCGACTGATGTCTAAAAAGAGGACGTCCACTTAAAACTTTGTACTAATATAATAATATTAGTAATTTTTTTTGCTGATTTTAGCAAACAGATTTTAAGTTCCACTTTACAAAAAGTCTACTAAAATTTAGTAGCGGCTACTAATTTTTCTACTAATTTCATTGTACTACGCGTCAGCAGACATGTGTTGCTAAGATTAGCAAAAAATACCGCTGGGCTCAAATTAGCAGAATTTCCCGTAATAACAGCAAAATTTTCAGTTACCATTACAGACTTTTTTTGGTGAGTGTAGTCTTGTTGTCTTTGTTCTACGCTTATAATGCATACAACAAGTGACATTACTTTTTCTTTAAATTTGTCAAACGTGTTTTGCGTGTACATTTAGTTGTAAATTTTATATAGTGAACGTGCAATTGCATATTAAATTTAATTATTTTTATTTATGGTTAAAATTAATTATTATTATTTATATTTAAAATGAATTATTATGTTTTATATTTAAAATGAGTTATTATTATTTATTTGTAAGATTAAAATAAAAAAAAATTAAATTAAATAAAATAAAATAATTATGATTTCTCTTTTTCAACTATTAATAATATATTATTTTTGTAAGCTTATTCTTCAATTGCAAGAATAAGCTTATAGTAATCATACACACATAATATTTTCACGAGGGTTCCGTTTTGATTTTTCTACAATTGTTACGATAGCCTTTTTCAATATATTATCATGTCTTTTTCAAGCTTAAGGCTTGTGTTTGTAAGCTTATAATAATATTTTTCTCAAGTCATTTGGTATGTTGGGATAGTTATAAAGAAGACGAAAACACACAGATACACACACTCAGATATACTAAATTCAACCATGACAAAACGCTGACAATATTTCTATTATGATGACAATCGTCAAATTGTTAGTGATGCTTAGCATAGAAAATGTTAATGAAATTGTTTCTATCGAAATATTTAACATGGTCTAGAGAGCAAGAAGAAAAAATATATAAAATATACAAATAAAAGATGTATGTGTTTGTGTGTGTTAAAGGCATCTTTGTATTGGTGAGTAATAATGTGGAAATTTTCTAATAAAGAAGAAAATTGGAAACTCAAAGGATTAGAACATACATACTTAATTCAAAAAGATACTTAGAGAATATTGTTTATACAAAATTTTAATTTAAATTCTATTTGGACAGAATATTCTATAAATATTTTCTTAAAAAAAAAACTAGTTAAAAATAATAAAAAAAAAAGATTAAAAAACAACACAATTCGTTATACATTTCTAGGAGCTTTTTCATGAAGGAATGAAGCAATTTGGAATCGGTTTAGTAGTTTAAATGCAACAGAAAAAATTTTGAAAATGAAAAATTTTAAAATGCTTTAAATTTCGACCAAAATATAAACCATGCAAAAAAATAGTTTTATACGCACATAAATTCAGAAGTTTTGACGAATTTTGAAACCAAAAATATGCATTTTTTTCCAATATGTTAACCAGCAAAATTTTTAGAACCGGTTATCTTTAAATTTTTTTTTGAAGAACAGGTTTTTTTACCAACGGTTACATATAACAGGTTCTGCAACTGTATTTTTGTTAGCCAAAATGTGTGGTTTAACTGTAGCAGAAATAGTTTTAGAAGTATCCTGTTTCAGTTTAAAGTAAAATATAGGATGTATAACTTAATAATCCGGGATTCACAACAGATGGCGTAGCTTTTACATATGGTTTGTGTCTTTAATAACTTGTAAGGCAAGTCATTGAAGGAAATAGTGTAAACAACAGTTTTTTTTTTTGCTTCAAAAATGTCGAATTCTGTGCCAACAAAGAATCTTTTGCGAGTTTTGCTTTTCTTCTTTAACATGAAAAAAAGTGCAGCTGAAGCACTTTGAATGCTCATCGAAGCTTATTCTTAATATGTTCCATCTATTCCAATGTGCTATAGAGATGGTTTGTAGTCTTCAGAAGTGGTGACCATCCAGGCAAAGACCATCCAGGACAGCCAAAAAGAGTTCAAAAATGATAAATTGGAGGCATTACTCGATGAAGATTGTTGAAAAAACAAGTAAAAAAAGGCTTGAATTCGGCTGTGCAGAATCTTTGAATACCATCCACCAATTTCCTAAAAAAAAATGTTCTCTACTGTTTTTGATACAAATAATGTAAACAACTTTTGAAGTAAAATTATGGAGGTGAAACAAATTTTTTGAGGTGAAAACATTTTTTTGTGGTGAAAACAAATTTTAGATTGTTGACTTACGTTCGCATTGAAATGAATTTGAAAAACTATTATTTAAGTAGGACGATGTTTGTTAAAATTATTAAATAGATAAATAAATTGTATGAGAATAAATATAGATATGGTACATATAATGAGATATTATTTTCTAAACTGTTTCCCAAATTTTTGAAAATGAAGTCGCCACTGGTAATAAGCCAAAGTAAACGATTTCGTTAAGGGTACCCAGGTGAAAATGGGATCATAAATAAACATATATGATATTATATAGGCTTGTATATGATTAACAGGGCAACGACATTTATGCACTTAAAAAAAAATATGCACTGACAAATAGATGCCATTTTGATGCACAAATTATATTTGTTTTCCAAAAAAATTAATTTCAAAAAACATTTGAGACCATTTAAAATACAAAAAATTACTGGGTTTGAGCTTTTTAATTCCAAAAATTATTTTATAAAGGACTTCCTCCTAATGCATCTGCTTGTCTTTTTTTTAAGATTTATCCAGCGCAACTTTAAAAATTTATGTTGTTGGCAAAAAAAAAAAAATGTTGAAATATCCATCCACATTAAAATGACAAAGTCGCCAACAGTGCATGATACACATAAGGGACGGACGATGTTAAAATGTAAGCCATTTATAGGAAAAAAAAAACAAGAAAATTTTTTAAACTTTTTCTTACCGTTAGAGTGGCAGTTAATTTGCGAAATATCGAATTTAGGCAAATGTAAGATGGAATTTTTGTGATACCGAATCTAAATAAAAAAATCGCGGCTAAAGTTTGAATGATATAGGACAATGCTTTTAAAAATTTAACCCTTTTTACAGGTTGGTTGAAAAGTTCCTGCGCTCGAAATGAAAGAATACTGTTTTTGTTACGAAATATATTTTTTTATTCAATATAATCTCCTAGAAACTCAATACACTTGTTCCAATGATCTTCCAACAATTTTATCCCATCCTTATAATGGTTTTCCGGAAGCTCTGCAAAATAACCGTCTACGGCTGCTATGGCCTCTTAATTCGACGAAAAACGCTTTCCACGAAGGAATTGTTTGAGATTTCTGAAGAGATAGTGGTCACTGGGAGCCAAATGTGGTGAATACGGTGGATGTTCAAGCAATTCGTACTTTAATTCTTTGAATTCAGCCATCGTCAAAACACTTTTGTGAGCAGGTGCATTGTCGTGATGAAAAATGATTTTTTTCTTCTTTAAACCAGGTCTTTTCTCACGAATTTTTTCATCCATCTGATCCAAAAGGCTGCAATAATATTCAGAGTTGATTGTGTTACCTTTCTGAAGATAATCAATCAACAAAATTCCTTTTGCATCCCAAAAAACTGATGCCATAACCTTCTTTGCTGATCGTTGTGACTTCACCTGCTTTGAAGCTGAATAACCAGCTTCAGTCCACTGTAAACGTTCTTGTTTCAATTAAGGACCATGGTGGTAGATCCAAGTCTCATCCATAGTTATAAAACGACGCAAGAAGTCGGTTTTATTCGGCTTAAAACGCTCCAAATTACGCTGAGAAATTTGTTTTCGATCCAGTTTTTGTTGAATTGTTAATGTGTGCGGCACTAACTTTCCAAACAGTTTTTTCATACGTAATTCTTCATGTAAAATATGGAGTACTCGTTCGTCTGAGATGCCTATGGCATTAGCAATTTCACGCTTAGTCAAACTTGGATCTTCACTAACAATATTATGTACCTGCTCAATGATTTCTGCTGTGGTTGCAGTTTTTGGTCGTCCTTCGCGTGGATCGTCTTTAAGGCTGGTACGACCACGTTTAAATTTACCAGCCCAAAATTGAAGGTGAGAACTCCTTATACACTTCTAACAATTGTTCATAAATTTCCTTTGCTTTTAAACCCTTCAAAACAAAGAATCTAATGACTGCACGATATTCAATTTTTTCCATATTAAAAAAAATCAATGACACGTCAACTTCAAATGGCTTGTAAACAAAGAAAGAATTGACAGAATGACTTGCAACTTTGCATGTGTGTGTTCTCAGGACAGTTATACCAACTTGAGAAAAAAAAGTTTGGAGCTAGCTAAAATTTTTATTAATATGTTTACAGGATTGAAAAGATGCCACCCTAAGAAATATACACAAATACTTTTACAAAGTATGTAAAAATTATCCATGAATTCATGCATCCGTGCATCCAACCATACATACCCCAAAATATAAATTGCGTCACTATTGCAAGTAAATGCTATAAAATAGTATATGCAGTAGTTTTAAGTAATAAGAAAAGTTTTAACAAAAATTTAAATTCATCACTATAAAGAAAAGCTCATATAAAGAAATATTCCCGCTTATTCGGCATGCACATACAGGTTGGTTGAAAAGTTCCTGCGCTCACCAAGCGATGGCACTGCTAGCTCCAAACTTTTTTTTTTTCTCAAGTGGGTATAACTGTCATAAGAACACATGCAAAGTTGCAAGTCATTCTGTCAATTCTTTCTTTGTTTACAAGCCATTTGAAGTTGACGTGTCATTGATTTTTGTTAATATGGAATAAATTGAATATCGTACAGTCATTAGATTCTTTGTTTTAAAGGGTTTAAAAGCAAAGGAAATTTATGAACAATTGTTAGAAGTGTATAAGAAGACCTCACCTTCAAAACGCACCGTCGAATTTTGGGCTGATGAATTTAAACGTGGTCGTATCAGCCTTGAAGACGATCCACGCGAAGGACGACCAAAACTGCAACCATAGCAGAAATCATTGAGCAGGTACATAATATGGTTAGTGACGATGCAAGTTTGACTAAGCGTGAAATTGCTAATGCCATAGGCATCTCAGACGAACGAGTACTCCATATTTTACATGAAGAATTACGTATGAAAAAACTGTTTGAAAAGTTAGTGCCGCACACATTAACAATTCAACAAAAACTGGATCGAAAACAAATTTCTCAGCGTAATTTGGAGTGTGTTAAGCCGAATAAAACCGACTTCTTGCGTCGTTTTATAACTATGGATGAGACTTGGATCTACCGCCATGATCCTAAATTGAAGCAAGAACGTTTACAATTGACTGAAGCTGGTTGTTCAGCTCCAAAGCAGGTGAAGTCACAACGATCAGCAAAGAAGGTTATGGCATCAGTTTTTTGGGATGCAAAAGGAATTTTGTTGATTGATTATCTTCAGAAAGGTAAAACAATCAATTCTGAATATTATTGCAGCCTTTCGGATCAGCTGGATGAAAAAATCATTTTTCATCAAGACAATGCACCTGCTCACAAGTGTTTTGACGATGGCTGAATTCAAAGAACTAAAGTACGAATTGCTTGAACATCCACCGTATTCACCAGATTATAAGGATGGGATAAAATTATTGGAAGATCATTGGAACAAGTGTATTGAGCTTCTAGGAGATTATATTGAATAAAAAAATATATTTCGTAACAAAAACAGTATTCTTTCATTTCGAGCGCAGGAACTTTTCAACCAGCCTGTATAAGATATGTATATATTCTTTAAATTGTATAATATGTATCTCTATATATATTATTTCCTTAAAAAAAACAAATTTTCAAGAGTATATATATACCGACATATACGTCTGTATGTATTTCAATTTCAAGCGTGTGTGAAAATTTCGTTCTTTATTTGTTGGCAAAAATGCTTTTAGGGTTTTTTGGTTTAAAAACACACTACAATTTTTGCAACCTAGTTTCATTACTTTATCTTATATCTTCTTACTCCTCCTACACCCTGCCGGGGGGTGCACAGAAAAATGTGTTTGTTTTATGGTGAACTTTATATATATTTTTTTATACGCAAACTGAGAACAAGACAAGAAGGGTTTGGTATTCTCGTTCATATTGGCCTTAAAAAAAATATTTAAATCTTAAACACTAGCACAATTTTAACACGCAAATTAAATTTATTGAAATTATATAATCTAACAGAATATTAAATAAATGTTGAATATAGCAAAAACATTTATCATTCATTGTCAAATGTTGCACGAAATATTTTTAAAAACTGACAAAAACAAAAAAAAAATTAAAAACAAATTCTTTAAAAAATAAACCCCTTAAAAAATGTTTTATAGAAAGTATATCAAACAAAAATTTCTATAGAAAATAAGACAATAAATTAAAAAAATGTTCTATTGAAAATATAGAGAATTTTATTAACTATTTTTATACCCTTCACCACAGGTGGAAGGGTATATATAAGTTTGTCATTCCGTTTGTAATTTCTACAATATTGATCTTAGACCCTATAAAGTATATATATTCTGGGTCCTTATGAAGAGCGAAGTTGATTTAACGATGTCCGTCTGTCCGTCTGTCCGTCTGTCCGTCTGTCCGTCTGTGTGTTGAAATGGGTTTTCCGAAGAACCCAGACGTGATGAGGACTTGATTCTTTTTTATTTCTGTTACATGTGATCCATTTCTGTTTGCTATTAAAAATCAGACAGATCGGTTAATAAATGGCTGAGATATTAGCAAAAAACCAGGACCACCTCTAATTTTTCCAGTAAAATCCCTTTGTTTAATATGTATGTAGAATTTTGAACATAACAACACATCCATGTGTTAAAATTTTTTTTTTTCTTTCTCTCCACCATTTATACACAAACAACACACATACAAAGATTTGTCATTTAAATAAAAATAAACAAATCCCTAATGACGAAGACTTTTATATATGTACATCTATTGACGATGATTTTGTGTAAGCTTCAATAGCTCAGTTGTCTAGACGCCATGTCACAAATACTTTTTTTCTCTAAGCAAGCGGAGTTCGAGGTTCAAATCTCGATGAGGTCAATTCACTTTTTTTTTACATTTTTTTTTATTATTTTCTTAAGACTTTTTTTTTTTGCTTATTTTTGGTTTTTTTTAACATTTAATAATTAATTTATATAAAATTTTATATTAATAATTAAATAATCCATAAATAGGCTAAAAACATCAACATTTTTATAAAAACCCTCTGATACAAACAAAATACAAACGTTTTTATACCTTTCACCACAGATGAAAGGGTCGCGGGTTCGTTAAGATTTTTTTTTTGTTTATTTTTTGTTTTTTTTTACATTTAATAATTAATTTAAATAAAATTTTATATTAATAATTAAATAATCCATAAATAGGCTAAAAACATCAAAATTTGTATAAAAACCCTCTGATACTAACAAAATACAAACGGTTTTATTTCTATTTTTTGCTCCGATTTAAAAGAATTTATAAAAAGATTTTTAAACCATTTTATTTCTCACATATTAAGAAAATTTTATACATAATTTACCTTTGAGTGCAACTATTTTAGGTCATAACTTATAATAATTTATAAAAAAAATTATAAACTATTTTCCTTCAAATTTTTAAAATTAAGCTAAAAAAATTACAAATATTTCTAATAAAAAAGCGAAATAAAATCCTAAATGCAAATTTGCCAGCTAAATCAAACTATTTTGTAGAAATAAAACACATGCAGTTCTAGTGATTTCTTTTAACGATTTGTTGAAATTCTTTTCTTTCACCTCTTAACCTTTTATACACAAACAACAAACACTATTCTAGAGCTGTATTATGACCTATGGATACGTCTTATATAGCAAAAGATCGAAAATCTTTAGTATAACATATTTGCTGAAAAACTCGGAAATATCGGTTCAGATACAAAAAAGTTATGCCCAAAACATACATTTTTTTAAAATACATATTTTCTGGAACCATAAATCTTCCCGAGTCCAAGTTTTATCTCCAAACTAAATGGTTAATTTCCTCTTAAAGGCGTCCGTATATAAATCTGTCCATTTCATATATGTCCATATATAAACTTCAGTTTTTTCCCAACCATGGTGAAGGGTATATAAGATTCGGCATAGCCGAATTTAGCCGCTCTTACTTGTTATTTATTAATTTTATTAACTATTTTTCTGTAGAAAATAAGCCTATTAACTGACAAATTGTTCAATAGAAAATAAGTCAATTAATTGAGAAGGGTTTTTGCATAAAATTAAGTGTCAAAATATTCCATAAATATTCATAAAATTTTCTATAAAAAATAAATTAATTAATTGACAAAATTTTTTGTAGGAAATAAATCAAATAATTGATTCATTTTTTTATAGAAAAAAGTCAATAAATTTAACAAATTTTCTATATAAAACAGAAGTCAATTAATTAAGAAAATTTTTAATAGAAAATAAGTGAATAAATTGAGAAAATTTTGAATAGAACATAAATCAATTAATTGAGAAAATTTTCTATCAGTCAATTAATTGAGAACATTTTCTATAGAAATAAATCCATTAATTAAAAAATCTATAGAAAATAAGACCATTAATTGGGCAAACTTCCTATAGAAAATTAGTCTATTTATTGTGAAAATTTTCTATAGAGAATAAGTCAATTTATTAAAAAAAGTCCTATAGAAAGCAAAACAATAAGTCAATAAATTGAAAAAAAAATTATAAAAAGTAAGTCAAATAATTGAGAATTTTTTTTATAGAAAATAAGTCAATTATTTGATAAAATATTTTATAGCAAATAAGTTAATTAATTGAGAAAAATTTCTATAGAAAATAAGTCAATTAATTGATAAAATTTTCTATAAAAAATAAGTCAAATACTTCAGAAAATTTTTTTTTATAGAAAATAAGTCAATTTGTTGATAAAATTTTTTTATAGAAAAAGAGTCAATTTGTTGATAAAATTTTTTTTTTTAGAAAATAAGTCAATTAATTGAGAAAATATTATATAGAAAATAAGTCAAATAATTAAGAAATTTTTTTTTATAGAAAATAAGTCAATTAATTGAAAAAAAAAAAAAATATAGCAAATAAGTCAATTAATTGAGAAAATTGTCTATACAAATTAAGACAATTAATTGAGAAAATTTTTTATAGAAAATAAGTCAAATAATTGAGAAATTTTTTTTATAGGAAATAAGTCAATAATTGAGGAAATTTTTTATAGCAAATAAGTTCATTAATTATGAAAATTAGCGATAGAAAATAAGTCAATTAACTTATAAAATTTTCTACGGAAATTAAGTCAATTAATTGAGAAAATGTTTGTATAGAAAATAAGTCAATTAATTGATAAAATTTTCTACAGAAAATAAGTCAATTAATTAAAAAAAAAATTTATAGCAAATAAGTCAAATAATTGAGAAAAATTTTTGTAGCAAATAAGTCAATTAAGAGTTTTTCTACAGAAAATAAACCAATTAATTTAGAAAATTTTCTATAGAAAATAAGCCAATTAATTGAGAAAATTTTCTAAGAAAATAAGACAATTATATCAGAAAATTTTCTATAGAAAATAATTCAATTAATTGAGAAAAAAATTTTATAGAAAATAAGTCAATTAATTGAGAAAAATTTGTATAGAAAATAAGTCAATTAATTGATAAATTATTTTATAGAAAATAAATGACTTAAATTTCGATAGAAAATAAGTCAATTAATTGATAAAATTTTCTACAGAAAATAAGTCAATTATTGATTGACAAAATTTTCTATAGAAAATAAGTAAAATTTGAGCAAATTTTCTATGGAAAATAAGTCAATTCAATGAGAAAATTTTTAACTATTATTGTGTTTTGATTATCTTAATATTTTATACTTTTTTTTATAAGCCCTTTGTTAGCAGTTGTAGTTGTACAAAGTGTAGGTAAACAAAAATACTAAAATTATAAGATTGCGTGTTTAAGGAAATAAAAATTTCAACCAAAAAAATGAAATCAAACAAATTTAGTATTCAGTTTTTTTTAATAAAAATACTAAACAATTTACAATAGAAGTATAAGACATTTTTTTCAAATTGAAAAAATATAAAAACAACAAAATAACAAACGAATCGATTTTTATATCAATGGTGGAAATGGAAAAATGGCGTGTATTTTTGTTTTTAAAATTTGAAGACACAAGATATTTAGCCCCCCAAAAAAATATGGCAGTAACAACACAATTACAACTTGAAGATCTAATGAAAGAGTTTTTATAAATTTTTTAGTGTATATGTCTGCCTTAAAGTCTACTTTAACGACGTTGAAATCCATTTCATTCCCTAAATAAAAGGACAACATGTCATTAAACTTGTTTTCTGTCTGTTATAATATGATCGATTTTTAATTTACGTCGTAAAATAATATTACACAGACAAACAAAATAAAGAAAATAAATTAATTTTTAGGGAATACAAAACAAATAAAATTGTCCTTCTATGCTCTTGCCATTATGGTATCCTTTCAACATCAATAGAATATATTTTCTTTATTTGTGTTGCTTAAATAATTAATAAAATTGTATGTGTTTTTTCCATTTAGTAATCACAAAAGTAAATACTAGTAACTGGATATAGAAAAATATAAATTATTTAAACACAAAATTAAAGTTTTCTGGAATGAGTGTAATATGTATATAAATATTTACACAAAATTACTCACTTAAAATAAATAAATGACAATATTATTAAACGAATTAATTTTATTGGCCACGCAATAAGATTCATTTAATATAAGCATAAAATGAACATGGCTGTCATTTCATTATCGTATTAACAGCCGCAGCAAATCGGTTCAGACAATTCACATATTTGACTAACATTTTTTTGAAAATTTTGTTCAATTTTGAATTTACTCGCTAAACAAAATTTTGTAAAAATATTTGACTTATTTTCTATAGAACATTTTGTCTAATATTTCACTTATTCTGTGAAATATTTGACTTATTTTCTAAAGAAAATTTTGTCAAATATGTATTTGACTTATTTTCTATACAACGGTTTGTCAAATATTTGACTCATTTTCTATTGAAAATTGTCAAATATTTGACTTATGTATTGTTGATTTGTTTGACTTATTCTCTAAAGAAAATTTTTACAAATATATGACTTATTTTCTATAGAATATTTTGTCAAATATTTGACTCATTTTCCAAAGAAAATTTTGTCAAATATTTGACTCATTTTCTAAAGATAATTTTTTATACAACGGTTTGTCCAATATTTAAATTATTTTCTATTTAACATTTTGTGAAATATTTGACTTATGTATTGTTGATTTGTTTGACTCATTCTCTAAAGAAAATTTTGTCAAATATTTGACTCATTTTCTAAAGTAAATTTTGTCAAGTATTTGACTTATTTTCTAAAGAAAATTTTGTCAAATATTTGACTCATTTTCTAAACGAAATTTTTTCAAATATTTGACTTAAGTATTGTTGATCTGTTTGACTCATTCTCTAAACAAAACTTTGTCAAATATTTGACTAATTTTCCAAAGAAAATTTTGTCAAATATTTAACTCAATTTCCAAACAAAATTTTGTCAAATATTTGATTCGTTTTCTAAAGGAAATTTTGTCAAATATTTGACTCATTTTCTAAAGAAAATTTTGTTAATGTATATTTGACTTGTTTTCTATACAATGGTTTGTCAAATATTTGACTCATTTTCTATTGAACATTTTGTCAAATATTAGACTTATGTATTGTTGATCTGTTTGACTCATTCTCTAAAGAAAATTTTGTTAAATATTTGACTCATTTTCTTAAATAAATTTTGTCAAATATTTGACTAATTTTCTAAAGAAAATTTTGTCAAATATTTGACTCATTTTCTGAAGTAAATTTTGTCAAATATTAGACTCATTTTATAAAGAAAATTTTGTCAAATGTTGGACTTATTCTCTATAGAACATTTTGTCACATTTTGTCACATTTTTGACTTATTTTCTATAGAAGATTTTTAACAAATATTTGTTTTATTTTTTATAGAACATTTTGTCAAATATTTGACTTATTTTTAATAAAACTTTTTGTCAAAAAATTTGACTTTATTTCAACAATAATTCTTAGTAGTTTATAAAAAAAAATTTGTTCCACTTACCATTTTCAATAGTCTCTTTAGCGCATGATATAATTTTTCCCTTACGCCTCCTTAGGTTCGATTCGAAATTATTATCATCCGTATAGTCACCATCACCATCGATGGCAGCATCATCCGCCGTGGTTGTTGATTCTTGTACATCCTCGGATGATTGACGTTCTGAAGACATATTGCCGCTATCGTGTTGTATTAAACTTTCAATACTTTTATTCATAATTAACGTTAAGGAGAAATCCCAAGAGAATTAAATTTTATAGTTCGTTTTGTTTTATTTATGAGTTATTTACTTTAGACACACAAACACACTTATATTGTTATAAATTATAGATGATTTATTTGCTGCTACTGTATTTATGTTTTTGATAAATTAATTTTTTTTATATTTTATTAGGATTTTAATAATAAATATTTGTTTGCTGATGTTTTAAGGATTACTTTTTTAACTTTTACACATTTAAAAATAAATTATTCTCATAAATTTTTAAGTATTTTCTAAACACTGTATGGCAAAGGATTCTTTTATTCACGTTTCATGATGTTTGTTCCTTTTTCTTACCAAAATCAAGGAATAAAATTAATTGTATTTATATTCCGAGATTATATAATGCCATTATTAGACAAAAAAAAAATCATAAGGCAATTTTTTTTTTAAAAAAAGTTCTAGACAATTTATTCACCACTATTTATTAAATTTTCTACAGAAAATAAGTCAAAAATATTTGACAAAATTATTATAGGTCAAAAATATTTGAGAGAGACCTTTGGCTATAGAAAACGACTCGAAAATATTTGTTGATTTTTTTTAATAGAAAATTACCAAATATTTGACAAAATTTTCTATAAAAAAGGAGTCAAATAACTGACAAAACTTTTTGTAGAATATAAATCAAAAATATTCGATACCATTTTCTATAGAAAATATGTCAAAAATATGCAACCAAATGTTCAAAAGAAAATTAGCCAAAAATTAAATTTTTCTATAGAAAAAAACATAAAAAATTTGTAACAAAATTTTCTACAAAAAATGAGTCAAAAATATTCAATACATTTTTTTTTAGAAAATGTGAACAAAATATTTGACCAAATTTTATATGGAAAGTACGTCAAAAAATTTGCTTTAGAAAATAAGTAGAATATATGACAAAGTTTTCTATATAAAATGAGTCAAATTCTTAAAAATATTTCCTTTAGGAAATGAGTGAAATATTGGAAATCATTTTCTATTGAAAATAAGTTAAAAATGCTTGAGAAAATCTTTTATGGAATATATTACCCACAATATTAGAGAAAATTTTCAATAAAACTAAGTAACCAATTTTCTATAAAAAATGAGTTGAAAATGTAACACCATTTCCAATAGACAATGAATCAAATATTTGACAAGTGAGTTCAATATTTGACAAATGTTTGGAAAAAGTTTCGAAGAAGTTAGTCAAGTATTAAAAAAAAACATTTCCTATAGAAAATTAGTTAAATATGTGAACAAATTTTCTAATATTTGAAAAAATTTTCTATAAAAAATAGTCAAATATTTGAGAAAATTTTCTATAAAAATAAGTCAAAAATTTGAAAAAAATTTTAAATAGAAAATGAATCAAATATTTCAGATTTTTTTTATAGAAAATGAGTCAAATATTTGAGAACATTTTTCCATAGAAAATAAGTCAAATATAGGGTCCGCCATCTAACGTTTTTTTTTTCAACTAGTGCTTATTTCGTGAATGGTAACATTTAGCTCATGTCTGATTTGACAGATAATTAGTTTTATCCTTCCGCTGAATGAATATGGTTGTGTATACGCTTGAACAACACTGGGAAATATTGCGACATTACTTTGAAAATCATGGTAATGTTGCAGAATGTCATCTTTTCAATGTCATCTTTTCAGATGAAGCTCATTTTGATCTTGGCGGGTATGTAAACAAGCAAAATTGTCGCATTTGGGGCACAGAAAACCCACCCGCACGCATACATTGAAAAGCCGATGCACCCAAAACGAGTCACTGTTTGGTGCGGATTTTGGTCCAGAGGCATAATTGGGCCATTTTTCTTCGAAAATGAGCAAGGAGTGGCCGTTACAGTCAATGGCGATCGTTATCGGGCCATGTTGAACAAATTTTTGTTCACAAAAATTGAAGAGGAGGATATTGGCAACATTTGGTTTCAACAGGACGGCGCTACGTGCCACACAGCCGAAGCTACAGTCGATGTTTTGCGCCCTGTTTTTAAAGATCGCATTACCAGCCGCAGAGCTGATGTCGTTTGGCCACCTCGGAGCTGCGATTTGACACCGTTGGACGACTATTATTTGTGGGGTGCCGTCAAAGATAAGTGTTACGCCGACAAGCCAGAGACAATTGACGCTTTAAAGGACAATATTCGTGAAGCCATTGGTGAAATACAGCTGCACACAAACGATAATGTGCTTAAAAATTGGACCGATCGTGTAGGCTACTGCATGGCCAGCCGAGGCAGCCATTTGAATGAAATTATTTTCCATTATTAACCGGAAGGATTGTACTTTCAAATAAAAAAAGAAATTTGAAAAAATATTCAGTAGTTTTTTTTAAACCATTTTCAAAAAAAAAGTTATTTGGCGGACCCTATATATGAGAAAATTTTCTATAAAAAATTAATCAAAAATATTTGAGAAAATTTTCAAAAATATTTGACAATTTTTTTTTTACTGTAAATAAAAACAGTCAAATATTTGACAACAAAATTTTTTTTTTACTGTAAATAAAAATATTCAAATATTTTAGAACATTCTTCAATAGAAAATAAGTCAAATATGAGAAAATTTTCTATAAGAAATTAATCAAAAATATTTGAGAAAATTTTCTATAAAAAAATTAATCAAAAATATTTGACAAATTTTTTTTTTTTTACTGTAAATAAAAAAAGTCAAATATTTGAGAACAAAATTTATTGAAGATTCTTCAATAGAAAATAAGTCATATATATGAGATAATTTTTTATAAAAAATTAATCAAAAATATTTGAGAAAATTTTCTATAAAATATTAATCAAAAATATTTGACAAATTTTTTTTACTGTAAATAAAAAAAATCCTTATTTAAATTATTGAAAAATATTTTAAAATTTTTCCTAACAGGAAGTTCAAATGATAAAAAAATGTTTTCTGTTAAAATATATATACAAGTATATAAATTTATAAAAAAAAGATGTTTGAAATATTTGCAGATATTTCTTTTTTTGGAAAAATTGTTCTGCTTAAACTTTTGTATAATTTCTCACAAGTACTTTATTATGCTCCAAGCTGTTTGTTTATAACAAAAGAAAAAACTTTTTGCATAGTCAAAAAAAAAACAAAAGAAATATCTTTTAAAAATGCTAAAAAAAACAACTGTATTCCAAATATCAGAAGTCATATTAAATAACCAACAAAAATAAAATCTAAAGAAATCATATTTATTTTTACTTTTTGTGTATGAAAAAGAATATGCTGTTTTAATAGAATACTTAATAAAAAAAAAGAAAAAAACTGAATCTTTAGACCTTTAGGTTTTTTTTATCCAGCTGTGTTAACTGCTTTATAATCAACTGAAGCGATTTTCTTCTACCAAATATAGTATTTATAATAAGGTTAAGTTATAAATCATCATCATGAGTAGATAAAACAAATATGGGATTATATTTATGTATATGAAAAAGTTTTTGTTTTTTTAAACAGAAGGAAAAAAAATATAAATTTTATGTTAATCCAATATAGTTAAAATATAAATTTTAGTTTTTAAAAAGTTAAATGGCAGAAGTTAATTGACAAGTATACTTTAGTTTTGTTCAAGTGCTTGTTATTAAGTGGTAGTTTGAAGTTGTGCCTTCAAAGAAGTAGGTAAAAACGTATAATTAATATTAAGTAACCACTTTATTTTACTTATAAATATTTGTATAAGTAATATCAAATTATTTATTAATTTTAATTATACTGGAAATGTTTGTCCTGAACTGATGACTTTTCCATAAATAAGTATTTTTAACAAATATCTCTAATTATCGTATAATTCTGATTATTGTTAAGATAAGTTGCAAGCCCTTAAAAACATTTCTATATTTAAAAAAAATTCTAAATTCAACGCGTTAAATATTTAAAAGCAAGGATTATGTTACATCAAATAATATCAAATTATATAAAAATTGATCAAATTCGATAAACCCATTTTTTTTAATCAAATTATACAATATCAGATGGGTTTGCATAAGATTATACATATATGCAATTTTTCGGATCAAATAAGATATGATGTGGTATGGATTTATTTATATGACTATACAGGTTGGTTGAAAAGTTTCTGCGCTCACCAAGCGATGGCGCTGCTAGCTCCAAACTTTTTTTTTCAAGTTGGTATAACTGTCCTGAGAACGCATGCAAAGTTGCAAGTCATTCTGTCAATTCTTTCTTTGTTTACAAGCCATTTAAAGTTGACGTGTCATTGATTTTTTTAATATGGAAAAAATTGAATATCGTGCAGTCATTAGATTCTTTGTTTTGAAGGGTTTAAAAGCAAAGGAAATTTATGAACAATTGTTAGAAGAGTACATATAAGGACTCCTCACCTTCAAAACGCACCGTTGAATTTTGGGCTGGTGAATTTAAACGTGGTCGTACCAGCCTTAAAGATGATCCACGCGAAGGACGACCAAAAACTGCAACCACAGCAGAAATCATTGAGCAGGTACATAATATGGTTAGTGAAGATCCAAGTTTGACTAAGCGTGAAATTGCTAATGCCATAGGCATCTCAGACGAAAGAGTACTCTATATTTTACATGAAGAATTTCGTATGAAAAAACTGTATATATCCTCACCATATATGGTGGAGGGTATAACAAGTAAAAAACGCTTAAATTATGTTGTGCCGAAACTTTGAATATCCTCCACCAATATTCTAAAAAATGTTCCTTACTCGGTTTGATACAAATAATGTAGAAAACTTTTGAAGTAAAATTATGGATGAAAAAATTTTTTGAGGTCAAAAATTTTTTTGTATGTGAAAACACATTTTTTGCTGTAAAAAAAATTTTTGAGTAAAAAAAATTTTTTGAGGGAAAAAAATTCTTTGTGATGCAAAAAAAATTGTGGTAAAAAAAATTTTATGAGGTGAAAAATATTTGAGGTAAATACAAAATATTATTCACTTCAAAGCGTCAACAGATCGGAGATCGACTTGAAATCGCATAGGGATCACGAATATTTATATTTAATGGGGTTTTACACCTATATTTCGGCAAGTTATAAACGGAATGACAAACTGAACAAAACCTACTGATAATTGCACAAAAAACTAACATGTAGTAATTGTCAAACCTTTTTGAACCATTTCGTATTCTAAGATTGCCAATTAAATATGTATATTAATCAAAACATTAATTCCAATTCACTTAAACTATTATTAACGCCAATTCAGTTGTGTTAAATAAAATGTTATGTGGATGGTGATGATGAATGCAATTGAAAGAGGTTATCATCCACACAAACAATAGGATTTGATTTGAATTCTAGTAGTAAACAACAAAAGGTGAATACAAAATAGCCCGAAATGGGTCGACGTACCAACGCTTTTTGAACAACTCGTACCATGCAATTAATAATTGTACTATAAAAGCAACAACAATAAATATAGTGGTGGAAAATCAGACAAAGACGAGCGAGTAACTGCCGGATTGAAAAATAATAAAATAAAATAAAGAAACTTAAAGCAGGACAAAGTAGTGTATAGAGGTGGTGGGTGGGTTAGATAGTTTCTTGGCCACAAGCATGACTGTTTACTATAAAATAAAGAAAATGTTTTCTTTAAAAGCAACCCAAAGAGCCCATTTACTACATTTAAAGACATACGATTAGAAAAACCACGTTTTGTATACAATAGAGGGAAAACATATTTGACTTTTAATAGATTATTATTAAAAAAAATTTATAATCTACACACACACACACCAAAGTTTATAAGACAAACCAGCAACGAGAAATAAAAAACCAAACCCATAGGGAGGAAGAAATAGGATTACGTATGAAAAATAGACATACCTATATATTTTATATATTTTTGGCTAACAATGGCACTACGAAAAGAATGTTATTTCATAACAGTTTTTCATTAAAGAAAATTTTTGATTTCTTTTTATTTATTTTTCATACAAAATTTGTTTGCTTTGTATTTGTATAACTTTTTTTTAGTAATCTTTAATATTTTATTACACTTTTAATAATTTTTGTATCATTTTTAAAAATTTGTAGTTGTTTTTTTATATTTAAAACAATTTTTCACTTCACCGCAAAAAATATCAGTTATTTGCCGTTTCACAATATTTTTTTTTATCAACCGTCAAGTTAAAGTTACCGTTAAAGACTGAAAAACGTTATGTCAACCAAAAAAAAAGTGGTTCAACTATTAACGGTGGTGAATTTAAAAATATTGATTATTTTTGTAGTGTTGTTGTCTCTTTAAAATTTTGTTTTGACTCTCTTTTCTTTAGGGGTTCCTTTTCACTTCGTTGTCGAGTATTTTTCAAATGCCGGTCGGTCTTTTAACATTTGCTTTATTTTCTTTGTTGTTGTTTTCAAGTAAAACTACATGTCAACACAAAAATCACATTCTTTTTTGGGTGGGAAAAGTAATAAGGGTTGATTACAAGTTAAACCGAATAATCCATAGAAAGGTGATGTTTTCTAAAGTCAAGACATGAACCAATTACTAAACACCATCAATAAGTGCAATTTTGACTAAATTTTGTATAGAAATTTATCGACAATTCATATAATTTTCTATCAAGAAATGTCTATAAAAACAAATTACTCCAAAGGGGGTCAAATCAAAATTAAAAATGTTCTATTGAGACAAAAAATTTTTTTTTTTTTAATATTTACTATAAAATTTAAAAACAATTATGCCATTGTAAAGAAATAAAAACGTATAATAATCAACGGTTGTTGTTTTTGCACTTTTTTTAATTGATTATCGAATGAGCTATCTCACACGAGTACAATATGCTGGCATAACATGCCAGCTTTTAAGTAAGCGGGGCGAAGAGAATGGTTTTTTGGTGGCTTAAAGTTTCAACCAGCTTCAAAACCAATACATGCACCTTTTTATAAAAAACGCCAAACGTTAAATGAATACAAAAAAAAAAACTAACACACACAAAGTTATGTATACGTATACATTTTATGTCAGATGAATATCATTATGCGCTTAAATATTAGTCTCGTGTGTGTTGGCTGAGTAATAAGTTTTTTGTATTGTTAAGAGCTAACTATATTATACTTTTGCTAGCTTAAGCAAATGTGCGAATACATGCAATCAAATGTGTATGACTATATTGTACTTAACAAACTTTTCGTTCAGTTTCGTCAAGTGTCATTTGCTTAAGCAAACAGCGAAACTGACCGCACTTTACTTAAGGAATCATATGTTTTTAGAAAAACTGCTTATGAAAAAAAACCAAATTGCAATGTACGCGGAAAATATTTGTATAGAAAATTTAATTGAAAATGTTAAAAAACAAACGTGCATGTATAACAAAAGGGGTGGGTTTTGTATTTGTTTTTCGATTGAGATGCAAGCACTGTTGCATTTTTTAGTACTTTTTGATTTATGTTTTCATTTGTTTCTTTAAATTATTAAAAATTAATATAGATTTACTTGTTAATTGTAAAAAATTTATAAATTGAACACATTAAATAATATTTTTCGAAAAGATACATATATTTTAGAAATATAAGAAGACAACAGTTTTTGCAAAAGTACAAATATTTGCAACTAAGTGTAGTAAGTATTTAAGTTTAAAAAGTACATTGTAGCCACCCAAAAGTCTTCAATAAGTTGATTAAGCATTTGACAGACTTTTCGTTAATTTTTGACAGTAGCTTAAGTTAGCAAAAGTATAATATAGTTAGCCCTTTTCTCTTTATCTGAAATTTGTTGATTTATTTAATGTAAACCGTTATGGTATAAACACAGGCACAACTTAAAATATATACCTTTCGTTGAAACAAAACTGATATGAATTGAGCTTCGATTTGGGGACAAATCAAAATATTTCTCTTTAGTTGATTCTAAAGAAGCTATTCTTATATCACAAAAAGGGATCCAACTCTATTTTTTTTACAAAAGAGTAGAGAATATCTTGTTAGTTTTTTATGACCACTGTATATCGTTTTCTTGAAAGTGAAAATACCAACATTTTGAGTTGACTCCTTTTAGAGCAATCAGTGCGTTGTCTTCCCATTGGATACAGAATAAAGTTCTGAAGAAAACTTAGTCCTGTGCTGAAAATTTTACGGTGGAAAGATAAGGTCCTTTCGACACGTCGCGTCATCTATACACAATAGGTGTGCTCGCGTAGTCAACATTGAGATCCCAATTTAACCAAAAAACGTTCGTGTACTTGAAAATTGGACAAAAAAGAACAAGCACGAGAGGAATATTTTCTTCTTGTACGCAAAAGCACAGACATTTTTGCATGTAAGTTTGGGTGGATTATTTTTTTCAACTGTTCACAAGTTTGTTTTGTTTAAAATTTAAAGTATCAAATATATAAATGATTTACACATAAAAGAAAAACTTATTTCACAAATTTTTTATTTAAAAAAGCCTTTTAATTAATATAACTTGCACTTTATTTGTGTACGCTACATATTTTTATTGTTTACAAACCTGCACCACTGTCGTCAACTATGCGCTTTTCTCACTGATCTAGCGCTTTATTATTGCTCATACCTAGAACAAATTGTATGAGCAATAATAAAAAAAAATCGTTATAAAACAGTTTTGAACAATTTTAAAAGCGGGTTCATCTTATAATTTTGAAACAAGTTCATCTTATATATCCCCTAAATTGCGATAGATTTTCGGAAAGTGTTTTATTTATACGGACATGTTCTGTAGTCTGCATAGAATTGAAATTTATGGCAAATATTTCACTGTATTACAAAGTATTATTTGATTTGAAGTTTACTGCATTAAATACAGTGATTGACTTACATTTTTAACGAAACGTAAACCATGTTGACAAAAAAATTTATGAAATTTTTACTTTAACCATAAAGTGAAATCCAGATAATTTTCAAAACAAAAACTATCGATTTGTATGCAGTCTTATTTTTCGACAACGCCAACCGCAGTTAGATCGAGTTTGTTTTTAGCGGTTAGCGGGGATTTTTAGCAATTTATCAACTCAGATATATTTGGGAATAAATGGAATATTAATATACAATCGACAGATTTTAATCCACAATAAACAAAATTCTATTTAAAATAAGCATATTTTCAATCAGATTATAAAAATACAATATGTTTATAATCAAATTTGGTTCATAAATTAGATTTTTTTTCAAGAGTCGAATACCAAAACACATGGCAATAAAAGTTTGATGGCTAAAGTTTTTATTCATAAAAATTAGTTCAAGTATTTATATACATAATTTAGGCCGAGTTTTTAGGATGTATTTATTTTTTATTAATTATATAATTACAAATTTTATCCTAATACCCTAACCGAGCACTAGCAACAAAGGCCATCGGCTCGTTTTTTAGGATGTAGATTATATTTAAACTCAGTTTATTTTATTTCAATTTAATCAATTTATTTTATTTCAATGAAGACCAAAATTTTATGCAATGTTAATAAACAGGGAAATGGCAGAAAAAATTCGTTTTCGGTTTAACTAAACCAAGTTTAACTCACATTCCAAAAACTTGTATTAAGGATACTCACGATGGTGCTCGATGCAAAAAAGCAAAGATTGCATCACCGTAACTACTCTAGCCTGAGAAAATGCAAATAACAGGCTGAGCTTTTTTTTTGTATCGTGAAAACCCTTATTGAAAATATTAAATTCGTTCGACTTCCAAGCCCCAAAGTCGGTTCGAAGTTTACTGAGGTTCGGACCACATCTTTACTTCAAAAACTCGTCTTTTTTCCCGGGCTTACGATAGGCTGACTTCAGTCAAGGCAAGATTTCAGTGTTGCGTATACAGCAAATTTTGCACACAAAATGCACCTTCATTATTGTTTGCTGTATTTGACATAAACAGAAGTTAAGAAATATACTTCAAGTATTGTTTTACTCCATTGTGCATAACAACGAATGTCTATTAAAACGAAAAAGAAAACTGCTTTTAGGCACATGAATAATTTTGTAAGATCTATAAACAATTTTATTCGAGAAATTGGTTTATATAAATTTGTTTAGAACTTATCTGATTTTAATTGATTAATAATAATCAAGGTATAATCAAGGTTGGCGTCCGATTCAAATGGTTTGTGAAAATGAATAACGATATTTTATTTAAAATAATTTTAAGTTACTTTTTTTCTTGCAAATTTTTACAAATTTTCGAAGCATCACTATGTCAACTTTTCGTGTAAACAGTAGATGGTCACTAAAATTTAATATTTCATTTATGATGCTTTTGAGAGAAAGAAATGAAAAATTTAATTTTTTGTATGTTTTAAAGTGCTGATGCGTGGTCATCTGTTGCAGATGCTTTGCTACTGCTCAATAGCTGCACAGTTTGCTGTTTAAAACGTTTTGCAAAAGATAAAAACGTGTTCACCACAATAACATTAACCAATATTATTGAAAATCTTGATGGTAAAATGACAACTTGTTGTTAACTTATAATAAAAAAGAATTAAAAGAAATATAAACGAATTATGATTACTAAAATTTAATTAAAACGAAAAAGAAGACTAATTTCGTATTTTGCATCAGAAACTTTAATGATGCCATAGTGCCAAAACTTTGCATCAGCACTTTTAAATGACGTAAATCAGTGCTGCCAAGTGATGCTTTTTTGAACGTTTTACTTTTATTATGCTGCAGTTATGCGCAACTACTGCAGTATTAAGTATTTTAAGCTATTCCGTTAGGGTATTTTAGAATTAACGGTATTATAAAGGGTATTTCTAAAGCATTTTAGGTTATTTTGTTATTGATATTTAAAGATGGTCGATAACGATAGTCCTTTGAAAGGATTTTAAACCGGTATTAATATTTAAAGGTTGGTTTTTGCCAACGATAAATATAATTATATATGAGAGAATGAGCCAAAATACAAAGGATTGATTAGGGGATATATCAAAATTGCTGTTATCATTCTGCACAAAATATAAATTTTGCAAACTTATCGATGAGAATTAATTATCCCGTTTAACAACAAAATAAGCCCAGTAAGTTATTTAACAAAAAATATCCATGTATGTAAACAAAAACAAATGGAAACTTTAAAAATAATTCTATTTATTTTATTTTTTTAGTTGTTTTAAAATAAGTAAATATTAATGTAAATTCATATACATTTCATTATAAATCATAAGAGGCACATAAATTTTGTTATGATGGTACACATTTTAAAAAGTGTAGTAACAGAGTTAATGAAAATGAAAACTGACCAATTGGTTCACAAAGTCAGTACAAAGTATAATTTCCGTCTTACACACATATTTTCTTTTTGTACGCAACAACAAAACACATTAATAAGGCGCAAATTCTACTTTGTGCCATCTTTATAAACCAGATCTTCACAAAATCAAATTAAAATGAATTAAAAAAAATAAAAAAATCAAACTTAAAACGATGTCAATTCATTAGATTTAATTGGTTGAAAATAGAAAAGTTAATGAAAACCAGTTCATTAAAAAGTTTAAATGCTAAAAGGAAGCGGATGATGGAATTTAATTCCATACTTCATCTTCTTCCAGAGCACTGGGGCCTGACGAACTTACAAAATCGTCATTCTAAAATTGAAAAAGGTAAAAAAAAAAAAAAAATTAATTATGATTAAATTTTCTCCCACCATTTATCTTACCTGGCTCACACCTCTCCGTACATCACGGCCACCGAATTTATTACCATAACTCCCACCACCACCACCACCACCTCCGCTATAATTTTTCAAGAATTCGGGTACTTCTTGACCAGCACCTTCTAGAATGTTTACTAAATCGGCTGCTATGGCTGTGTCACTTTCAGGATCAAAGAAACTACTTGCACGACCATTATTGCCAACACGTCCTGTGCGTCCAATACGATGAACATACTCATCAATCGATGTTGGCATGTCGTAATTAACAACATGATTGACATTTTTAATGTCAAGACCACGAGCTGCTACCGAGGTGGCAATTAATACTTTCATATTTCCGGATTTAAAATCAGCTAAAGCCATTTCACGTTGACGCTGCAAACGATCACCATGTATTGAAGTCGTGGGAAATTCAGTTTCCGAAAGGAAGGAAGCCAAGAAATCAGCACCACGTTTTGTTTCTACAAAAACAATAGTTCCATCGGGATTATCTGCCAAAAGTTCCTAGGGAATTTATAAAAAGTATTTTAAAGCTTTTTCCATGGACATAAAATTAAAAAATGTGCATAAAATCGTTTTAAATGCCTTTCTACATGGACCCAACCTTTTGTATAATAAAGAGATTTTAAAAAGAAAAATGAGCTTTTTAAGAAAAGCCTTTAAGAATTAAACTTTTCGACCTTTAAAGTTTTTGGAGAGCAAAAGTTCTTCAAGAAAGGTTTTATAGAAAAAATTAGCTTATAAAGAAGAAAAAAAAGCTTCTAAAAAGAAAAAATTAGCTTATAAAGAAGAAAAAAAAGCTTCTAAAAAGAAAAAATGAGCTAAAAAAGAAGAAAAAAGGTTCTAAAAAGAAAAAATGGAGCTTTTTAAAAAAAAGGATGCTTTGAAGACAAAAGGGAGCTGTTGAAGAAAAACAAAAGGGAAAAAGAGAGCTTTTAATGAAAAACGAGCTATTAAAGAAATAAAAGCTATTAAAGAAATAAAAGCTATTAAAGAAATAAAAGCTATTAAAGAAATAAAAGCTTTTAACTAAATAAAAGATTTTAAAGAAATAAAAGCTTTAAAAGAAATAAAAGCTTTTAAAGAAATAAAAGCTTTTAAAGAAATAAAAGCTTTTAAAGAAATAAAAGCTTTTAAAGAAATAAAAGCTTTTAAAGAAATAAAAGCTTTTAAAGAAATAAAAGCTTTTAAAGAAATAAAAGCTTTTAAAGAAATAAAAGCTTTTAAAGAAATAAAAGCTTTTAAAGAAATAAAAGCTTTTAAAGAAATAAAAGCTTTTTTTGTTGCACAGTTATCTCTCTTTCACACTCATATGTATTTTTCTTCTGTTGCTTCAAACATATTCAGTTTTCGTGCAATTAAAGTTATCGTATAAATAGACATAACTTTCGAAGCAACTTTGAAAAGGAAATTAAGAAAATTAAACGCAATCAATTGCATCGTAAAATTTTTAAAGAAAGAAGCTTTGAAATAAAAAAAGATCTTAAAAAAGGATTTTAAAGAAAAAAGGAACTTTTAAAGAAAAAAGGCGATTCCAAATGAAAAAGGCGCTTTTAAAGAAAACAGGAGATTTAAAGGAAAAAAAGTATCTTTTAAATATATAAAAGAGGATTTTAAAATCACAGCTGCGTAAGATATGTAGCGAATATATACGCCCTGCTCACATGATGAGGCAACCTGAGATTTTTTTTCGACGCAACAAGCAAAGTTTTTTTTTGACCTTGATTACTCAGCTGACTAGTTATAACTGGAAAAGTTGCAGTTGATGCCAAAAAAGGGTTTTTTTTTTAAATAAGGGGCGCTTAATGAAAAATTAGTTTTTTAAAAAGTTTTTTAAGGATAACACAAAAAAATTAAGGAATACAAAGAATTTTAAAAGAGAAACAAATAGCTTTAAACTCATATTCCTTCATTAGAATAAAAAAAATCAATTTTATACAAAATGAAATAAATTTCTAAGAGCAATTTTAAACATTATTTGTACTCTACTCACCATCAATTTAGCTCTCTTCTGAAATTTCTTAACCTCAAAAATATTCTGTGTAACATCCGAACATGCACCACCCACGACACCGATTGAAATAAATATGTATTCATTTAAATATTCACCAGCCATACGTTGAATTTCCGCTGGGAATGTAGCTGAGAACATGAGATTTTGCCTCTCAGCAGTGGGACGCATAGTTGGATGGTTCATTACTGTGGCAACATTATCTTTAAAACCCATATCCAACATACGATCAGCTTCGTCCAACACAACAAAACGTGTCTCCTCAAAGGTTATAAAACTCTTCTCAACGAAATCCAATAGACGACCGGGAGTACAAATCAAAATATGACTGCCGCCTTTGCAAATATTTTCACCCTGATGTTTAGACGAAGTGCCACCGTAAACAATACGTATATTAAGATAGGAACCCATAGAAAATTTACGAGCTTCATTAAATATTTGTATAGCCAATTCGCGGGTTGGTGACATAATTAAAGCATGAGGTTTGCCAATAGATGTTTCAGCATTTTCACTTAGTAAACTATTAATAATAGGTAAAAGAAACGCAGCCGTTTTGCCCGAGCCGGTTTGAGCACAAGCCATTAAATCTCTACCGGCTGAAATAACCGGTATGGCAGTTTTTTGTATAGGGGTGGGCATTGTATAACCAGAACGTTTCACATTATTTAAAACAATATCACGAAGATTAGCTTCTTCAAATGATTGTATGGAAGCAGGAGTATTTTCACCGGTGACCTAAAAGAGAAAAGAGAATACGGATAATTAGAAAGTTTTGAAAAAGTGTAAAACTTTTAAGCTTACCTTTACGGGTATACTGTCGTATTTGGAAAAATTTATACCACTTGTAATGCCGCTGCCAAAAATTTCCTCTTCATTGTCTGTGGGTTCTGGTGGTATATAGAATTCACGAGGCTTTTGTTGTTCTCCTTCACCGTCACCGCCTCCACTGGTATTGTGATCACCGCCATTTTCTCTATTATTCTTGTTAAACTCACGACGTGGAGGACGATCGTCACCATCTCCTCTCCCACCACGACCGCCACCGCCACCACCACGACCGCGTCCACCACCATAAGCATTACGACGTTCTCCATTGTAGCCTAAATTATTTAAAAATTGTTTTTTTTTTTTTTGTATTGAAAATTTGAATCACAAACAAAAAAAAAATCAAAAAATATGACCATCACCAAAACAAACACAGAAATTAATGAGAATAATTGAATTTTAGAAAATTTTGTGTGAAAAAAAACTGATTTAAAAATTATTAGTTTATTTTTTATAAAACCATAATAAAAATCGGTAATATTTCCAAAGATTCAAACTTTAAAAATTATTAGTTTTATTAAAAATTCAGACATAAATGTAAACCAAAGAATATTAAAACTTTAATGAAATTATTGAGGTTAAAATAAACATTAAAAATAATTAAATTCAATAAAATATAAAAAATAATACATTAAAAGTACAAAAAGGATAAAAAACTAATACAATTTCAATTAGCATTGACAAAATTTAAAAAAGAAATTGTAAAAGTTAATATAAAAAATAAAATATTTTAAAATGAACTAAGCAAAATTTTGATACTTTTTTGGGGGGTTAGTATTTGATTTAAATCACATATTTTTGAAATTCAAAATTTTTTTTTGTCAAAAATTATCAATTTTTTGGACGAAAAAATCGTTAGGAATACAAACAGTAATGACTCAGAAATCTAAATAATTTTTTATATTCTGTGAATAATTTTAAAAATATTTAGCTTTTGAGCATATAAAACTTGTTTATATACATTTATAGTAATATTTAAATTAAAAAAGAAGTATCATCCACATTCATAAAAAAATCTACATTTTTTATTCATTTTTGAGCTCGTGCAGTTATGAATTTTATTTGCGTTTAAGAAATTTTTAAATGGTTGTTTGTGATTGTTTTTAATTTGAAATAAACATTTTAGTTGACATTACTGAATATTTTCCTTTAAAAAGAACCGAATAGAAAATAAAATTTCATATTGTTTTTTAATTTTTCAATGTCTTTATTGAAAAAAAGGTAAAGGAAATGAAATTTGAGCTTTTTGACTAATTTTGAAAAAATATGCTAATATGTATGTGGCCAATAAAAAGTCTTAAATTACGAATGTTCAAATAAAAAATATCTTTAAAAAAAATTGTTTCACAAAAACATATTTTTATGAAAAATGGTTTAACAAAATAAAGTTTTTAAGGAAAAAGCTTCAAAAATTTTTGCGAACCAACTTTAACGAAAAATGGCTTTTTACAGAAGTCGAGCTTTTACAAAAAAAAATAGCCTTTGACAAAAAGCTTTTACGAAAAAAAAACTTACGAGAAAAAGCTTTTACAAAAAACCTTACGACAGAGCTTTTAGATCAAAAAGCTTTTAGAAAAATTAAACTTTTAGGACAAAAAACTTTTACCACAAAAAGCTTTTACGCCAAAAAAGCTTTTACAGCAAAAAAAGCTATTACGACAAGAAATCTTCTACGTCCAAAAAAACTTTTATAACAAAAAAGCTTTTACGCCAAACTTTGACAAAAATGATATAAAAGAATATACGAGGCAAAATCTTTTAAGACAGCGTAAAAACGTAAAAGAGCTTTACGAAAAAACACATTTTTTTTAAATATATCTTTAATGAAGAAGGAAAAAGATTACGAAGAAAATAATTTTTTAAGAGTTAAAAAATTTTTTTTCTAATATCAAAACGTATTTTGAAGCAGTTAAGTTACTTTTAAAATATTCTATTTTCAATTTTAATTATAACAATTAAATAAAACAATAAATAATAAATTAACGCAAAGCTAAAGTACGACCATCATCACATAAAGTTATAATACCAGCCCCTTTCAATTCCAAAACAAATGCAAATCCAGTAGCAGCATCTAATCTATTTTGAATACAATCCAATTTAGAAAAATCAAACGAATCCTGACGTATTATATTTTGTAATATAGCAAGTTTAATTTCCAAACGTCTTTTGGGAGCTTCCAATAAAATAGCCGGATCAAATTGCCCACATGATTGTGATGAAGAAAAATGTCGTTCTCCTAATCCTGGACGATGATTATTATCCAACATTGTGGGTTCACCAGGACGATGATGATAATTCATTATTGAACGGAAACCTTCTAAATTTTCCACAACTTTTTGAAGACCTTCAGCATTATTGATAATAAATTCATTGTATTGTTGTTGTTCAGTAGCAATAGCTGCTGCACCACTGAGCTGAAGTGGTGGCTGGTGAATTTCATCAGAAGAATTGGCCGAAAGATTTAAAATTTGACCAGGGCTCTGAGATAAAGCGGGTATATTAGAAGAAGATGCCATTGTTGGAGGTGGTGGTAAAATACCACTCACTATTTGTTGTAAAAGATTACTTGTAGAAGGAGTTTGTTCTTCAGTAACCACAGCTTGTTGTTCTTCTTGTGTTTCTTGAGCAATTGGGTGTCGTTTACGACGATATTTTGGTCTACGTTTAGGGGTAGTAGTAGCATTTCCATAATTTAAATCTTGCCCTCGGACTCTTAGAATTTCATACCAATCTCTACGGTAATCATCAACAACAGAAGCTGCAAGGGGATCCACAGTGGTTTGTACATTTGCCCCAACCTCCAAATTCGCTGCTTGAATAGAAGTTTGTCTCATACTAGCTTCTAAATCAGTTAATTGCGGCGCTATATCAACAATTTCTTCTGCATTAGTAGCTGGTAATGATACAGCCTGAGCTTGAGGTTCTAATCTTGGTTCTCCCGTTTCTTGGTCTACCAGAGTATGTGTTGTAATTTCAGGCACAGTTTTTCGTTTTTGCAAAAAAGCATTTCGATCCAATATACTCAATGGTGTAGAACGATCATGCATACGACTTATTAAACGTGATTGAAATGTATTTTCTTCTATAGTCGATAAATTTGTTGAAGGTTGTGGCTGTTTTTGCAGTGTAGTAATAAAAGGTGTTTTAACGTACACCCCAGTATCACCGGGTGAAGATGATAGTTTTGCTTGTGCAGCAGCGTCAGTTTTAGTAAATGCTGCGGGTATTAAATTAGTAGAAATAACATTGGTCGCTGGTGTAGCATATGCGCCACTATCACCGGTGGTGGTATTAAAAAAGTTTGATGTTGTTAGTGGTGCTTCTATTGGTTGTATTGCCTCTATAATATTGGAATCATTCAATTCTTGTGGTCGTGCAGCATTCAAATCTCTATGTTAAAAATAATCAGTATAAGAGACGTTTTGGTATAGTAAACATTAGGAAAAGAGAAATCGATAAAAAGCGAGTTTAATTTTGGGAGCTTAATAAGATTCTTTTAAATTTAAAACCATGTTTAAAAAAAAATAGCTGAAGAAACATTTTTTTTAAAAAATAGCCGATCTTACGAAAGAGCTTTTATGAAAAAAATTTTTTAGGTTAAGCAACTTTAATGAGAAAAAATATCTTTTTTACAAGAAGAAAGGGGGACTTCTTTAACAGATTTTGCAACAAGCTTAAAAAACCTAAAAAAAAGAAAAAACGCTTTACAAAAAAGAAAAAGCTTGACAAGGAAAAGGCTTACAAAAGAAACAAGAAAAAAGCGTTTGTGAGGAAAAAGAGAACTTACAATAAAGAGATTTTATTAAGAGATTTTGCCAAGACCAAGCTTTAAAAATAAAAAAAAAAAATTAAAAAATAAAAGCTCTACAAAAGGAGAATTCTTTACAAAAAAAAATGCTTTACAAAACAAGAAAAAAAGGGCTGAATTCGGCTGTGCCGAATCTTTGAATACCCTCCACCAAAGGGGATGAAGATGATATACGTATATACTAAATTTTGCATGAACTGTAATATGAATATGTTTTGTCAATTTATGTAACGAACTTTTGTTATTTAGTTTTAGCAATGTTATTTACAGAGGTCTGCTCTGTTAGCGACTTTAACATTGTTCATTTTTACGTTAACTTAGTTGTCATAGTATGTAAGACAATAAATGTAATCGAACAATAAGAAGACTTAATAACATTTTTACTTACTTAACAGAAAAAAAAAAATAGATACAGAAAAATTGTACAAATTTGTATGGAAAATTTAGAGGTACCTTCACATTTTCACTCATAACTCTTGAACCGCTTGACCGATTTTGCTCATTTTAAATGCCAAACTGCTCGGGAGGATGTTCAATAATCTGGGTAAAAATAGGCACCCCCGCTTGCGTCTTAGCGTCGTGATCGTGATTTCAACAGACAGACAGACAGACGGACATCGCTAAATCGACTTAAAATTGCATAAGGATCACGAATATATATACTTTATGGGGTCTTAAACCTATATTTCGACATATTACAAACGGAATGACAAACTGATATATACCCTCACCATATATGGTGGAGGGTATAAAAATAAAATGCTTTACAAAAAAAGGAACTAAAATAAAATGCTTTACAAAAAAAAAAAGAAACTAAAATAAAATGTTTTACAAAAAAAAAAAGAAACTAAAATAAAATAAAATGCTTTACAAAAAAAAATAAAATGCTTTTACAAAAAAAAAAAATGCTTTAAAAAATAATATGTTTATACAAAAAAATAAAATGCTTTACTAAAAAATATTCTTTACGAAAAAAAATTATTCTTTACAAAAAAAAGCTTTACAAAAAATAAAACAAAAGGCTTTACAAAAAAAGGCTCACAAAAATAGCCCTTTCAAAAACAGAGGCTTAAAAAAGGCTCACAAAAAAGGCTTACAAAAAAGGCTTCAAAAAAAAAAAGGCTCACACAAAAAGGCTTAAAAAAGTCTCACAAAGAAAAAGGTTTACAAAAAGAAAGGCTTAAAAAAAGGCCCACAGAAAAAGGCTGACAAAAAAAGGCTTATAAAAAAGGCTCACAAAAAAAGGCTTACAAAAGAAAGGCTTACAAAATAAAGGCTTACAAACGTTAAATCAACTTTCTAAATTCGCTAAAGAAAATTGATTTACGCTATAAAGCTTTTGTGAAGCTTTGAAAATGAAAATTTAAGTTAATCGACAAAAAGATATTCAGTAAAGTCGTTTTGGTATAAATGTTGGTACCAAACATTCTCTCTAAAGAAGTAAAATGATGAACGTAAAAGTGCAGAGGAAAGTTGAAAAAAGTAATTTTTCTAAAAATGTACAAATATTCCTGTATATTCGGAAATGTTTGAAAATTCTAACATATCTTGCGAAACATACATTTTAAAAAAATTTGCCGCCCTTTTAAATTTCAAAATTAAACTCATTTTTATCATACGGAAAACACATCTATCAATAAATAATACCCGACAAAACCAATCGAATCAATACTGTTATTAATATTATCACCACCAGCAGCATTCTCTATAATGGGGGACAAATCTATAGCAGCAACATCACCACGATCCTCTGGAGGTTGTTCAATTGAGGAAAATTCCGCCACAGAAGATAGACCTTGACGTAGTAAAGCTAAACTGGAAAGATTATCAGCAGTAGTAGCTAATAGCTGTTCTGTTGGAAGACTTGTATGAGTTGTTGTTGCAGTAAGATAAAGCGAAGGAGGTTGTAACAGTTGTGATGGATGTGGTGGTGTTGTTGGTGGTTGTTGTTGTGCATCCAAATATTCATCTGTAGTATATTCTTCCAATATTAGAGTCATATCCATGGGAAAATAAGAAAATGATGTAGTTTCTACATTAAATTTGGCATGTGGCAGTTGGACAATTTCTAAAAAATTTTTACGTGGTAACCGAAATCGTGAACTATATTCTTCTTCTGTTATATAAGTTCTTTGACGCATACGTTGCAGTGGACGTTGTGGTGTAGGTGGTGGTGTATTACTAACGAATGAAAAATTATTATGCGTCAAGCGATTTGCAGATCTTAAATAATAACGTGATGTTGTAGGTGTAACAGCCGACGACGCTAATGCTGCTGACCGCTGGAGGTTAGATGGTGTGGAATCAGCTTGTACTTGTCGTTCACGAAATCTGTATGAGCTTGTTGCAGCAGCCGTCGCTTTTGTTGTTTTTTCTGGTGTTTTCTGTTGAAGTATTTGCTGCTGCTGTTGCCTTAGATTACGTTGTAAAAGTGACAATTGTAAATCTTCTTCTAAATCATTGAAATTATAATTGTCGCCAAATAAATCATTCATTAAAGGTGAATATTGACGTGGTGGTGTTTGTAAATCTATAAATTCTCGTTGTGTATTATCGACGTTGACCCCTGATGAATTTATTTCATTTTGCTTGTCGCAATGAAATATTTGCATTAAATCAATTTCACCATTTTTATTGGGCGATGAAGACGACCTTGGTAATTCCATAAGTGTTTCTTGAACTTCTGTATTAATATTAATTGTAGTAGATGTCGTAGCTGTTGTTTGCTTTTGATCCTGCTGCTTGGTTCTAGTCTTTTTAGGAGCTGGTTTCGTTTGATTTTCAAACTTTAACATTTTTTCATATAACTTCAATAAGTATAACATTTGGGTATATTTTTGTAAAAAATTGGCTTTTTTAAATAAATCAGTAAAATGTTCAATATAATAATTTAAAGTTTCAGGTAGAAAATTTGTAGGTGTTAATTTAAATATGGAATTTTCATAACAATGATCTTCAGGTTAATATATATGTGAAAGAAACGAAAAAAAAAACACAAAATCCAAAACTATATCACTAAAACATATAAGATTAGTAAAAATAAGAGACAAGACGACACTTGCAAATGCAAATATTTAAAAATATTTTTTTTTAGCAGCCAACCCAAATATTGGAATAATAAAAAAATAATTATATAGAAATTTAAATTCACTTACCATTTGATTCACCATTTTCTTCATTGTCATCGTTATCTTTTTTATCATTATATCGATTAAAACCACCGCGACCTAAATGTGAAACCAAATTGTTATTTAGAGAAAATGGAGCTACAGTTTTTAAAAAGTTTTATGTCAGTGGTGTTTTATTTTCTGTTGAGAAGCTCAAACTATTTTTTATTAATTTTTTTTTCTAAAATAATTTATTGCATTCGTTAAACAAATAAACCGATTCCGTTAAATTACTGCAACTTGTCAAAATTTGAGTGTTCAAATCATTTGCAACTGTCATTTCTCTTACTCCTAACGTTGAGAAAATGTTTAGATATAACGGTAATCACAATCTTCTTAATTATTTATTTTATTAAATAACTCATCAAAACTATTGCATTTCAACAGTATTAATTAGATGTTAAAAGGGTAATCTTTGTCATAGAAATTTTAATAGAAAATGGCTAGCAACAAGCATAATTCTGTTTTTAAGTTCAAAATTTTAAATGATTTTTAAAATGGACTTTCTAAAAAAAAAAAAAAAAATTGTTTAAAATATTCAGTTCCAAAATCAACGATTTGTCGAATAGTAAAAAGTGGCAACATTCTTACAGCGGTATTCATAAAAAAATCTTAATTTAATTTTCAAATACAAATTAGTTAAAAAACATTTTAAGCCTAAAAAAGTTTTATTAAAAATTCGTATTCATAATCAGTATTTTAACTAAAAAACTATTTAATGTTTTTTAACTTGAGGATGGCAACACTGTATTTTTTTATTTGTCACATGGGTCGTGCTAAGCACTGTACTTTTGAGAAACGTGATCTCATTAAAAAACAAATTTCAGAAGGAAAAACGTACTCCCAAGTAAGAGATATTATTGGCTGTTCAAATAAAATGATGAAGAAACGCAATAACCTACAAATTCAAAGCCGAAACACGAGGAAGGAAAACGGTCACTCCACCTTTAATGGCCAATCGCATAGTACGGGAAATCAAAAAAGCACCGCTTACGTCGGCTGTAGAAGTAAAAAATGAATTAAATCTGCCGGTGCTTACTTAAACCATATGCCAGAGACTAAGAGAACATAACCTCAAAGCTCATAGTCCAAGAAAAGTTCTACTCTTGACAAAGAAGCATCTGGCAAAAAGATTATTTTTTGTTAAGAACCACCTTGAAAATAGTCTTATTCGGTGGTAAGGTTCTCGATCATATGTAAGAAGACCACCTAACTCTGAGTATAACCCAAAATTTACCGCAAAGACAGTCAAGTACGGAGGTGCCAGTATCATGGTGTGGAGATGTTTTTCGTACTATGGACTTGGACTTATTCACCGTATAAATACCATCATGGATGCATTTGGTTAACTCCCCATGAACGATGCTCAGCCGTTATTTCGAACAAGAGAAACGCAACTGAATACTAATGTTTGCCAATGTGTAAGGATAATTCAACAGAAAACTACTCGTATTACAAAAATCAAATCAATTTTTTTATATATACTTTCAGCTAAATATAAGCAGTGCTATTATTTTGACAGACAATTTTTCTACTTTTTAAGAAAAAGTCGATTTTTTTATCATGAACTTAAGTGATTGATCTCTTTTTCTTTTGTAAAATTTTTTACATTTATCAGCCATTTAATTAACAAAATATTTTAATAGTTTAATAATTTTTATAAAATAAAAAAAATTAAAATCTTTGTTAATCAAAAAACGGAAAAAGAGCAAAAACAAAATGCCCAATAAAAGTGTTACATAGATAATGATTCTATTGCAGATAAAAAAGTATTAAAATAACCGGGTTTATCTTCTTTGTTTTGATTAAACACACCACTAGTTTACTTTCAATAAATATTATCAAAAAATATTATTTCTGCTTAAATTCTTTATCCGGATTTGAAAATGAGTCGCTCCTCTTTTTGTAAATTTTCGTCTTATGATTATTTGCAACTTGGGCAATAGTTTCTTTTATAAACAAAATAGAATTAAAAATGTAAAATTTTTAAAATAAAAATGGTTCTTATCAATTCTTTTGATCAAATACATATATAATATCCAATATTTATTAAACAAAAACAAATAACTTCTTTTTATTAAATGACAATTTTTCGCAAAAATTTTTAAAATGAAAATAAACCCAAAGCCAAAATTTCATTTCACAATTCGTTTATTTACACAAGGTTTAAAAAAGATAATTTAAGCTAAAATTCGCTTATAAATACAATTTTAGCAAATTTTGCTTAAAATTGATTTGAAATGTTGTTTAAAATTTTTATGAATACCGCTGTTACAATTCGTAAAGCGAGGTTTACATTATAATACCACATAGGTCATATGATCTGTCAAAAACGAACTAGTCAGATAGCTAAAATGCTATGGTGTAAACTCATTTTGTCTTATACGTACAGAAAATCCGATTACAAACTTTTAGTCGGTTGGATTTTTTCGTTTTTTAAAATATTCACAAACAAGCAAAAACAGCTAATTTCATCTGATTGCATAAGATTTGGTGTAAACCCAAAACCCTCTCAGAAGGTCTCAGAAGTTATAAATGTACAAAAACAACTGTCGGAAAAAAATTTAAAAGCTCGTCTTAACCTTGCTTGCTTCCTTGAACAATGGAGACCCATGCACCATAAAAGGTTTGTAATTTTTTTAACTACACTAAAATATCTCGAAAACTAAAATAATTTGCTAGCAAAAAAAAAAATGGTATGAACTACTTACCAGCCTATATACTCGCTTAATTTCTTTTGTTCGCGATGTCTCAAAAATAATTAGTCATTATTGTCTCTCTTAAAAAAAAACACAAAGTAATGGGTGGCCATTAGCCAAAAAAATAATGAGTAGGTTAGTAAAATGATACCACTTTTTTGCTGGGGAATTATCTTTAATGGCTATAAACTACTTTTTCCGAGAGTTAATTAGTTTTAGATATATTAAAAAATTATGAACTTTTTGTAGTGCTTGGGTCTCAAAGGACTATAATTAAAATTATGTATATTATTGCGTCATCTGTTAACGATCGCTAATTTCCGATCAAAAAACTAATTACGGCTGTTATCGGATGCTCGAATGCTCAAAGTTTGTCGGGTCAGCTAGATTTATCTATTAAAGCATCCTTGTAATATTAAAATGATCAACACGTTACTTACCTCCACCTCTGCCGCCACCACGTCCTCTTCCGCCACCTCCCCCTCCTCCACCATTATATCTTTTATTTCCGCCATTATAGTCATCTTCATTTTGATAATAGTCATCATTGGGTTTATTATTGCCACAAAAACTTTTGCCTCCAATGACCTAAAATATTAACCGAAAAAAAAAGTTTTGATTTAAACATTTCCTTTAAAAGCTGATCCCAATTTTATAAAACTTACTTCAGTATCTTCATCACCCCAATCCGACATTTTTCTACTGGACTTTATTTGCTTTGTCGCTAATGAAGACTTTTGAGATGTTGTGGAGTCACTTGTTTTAGCTTTGGCTTCTTTCTTCGAGTCTCCTTTAGCTGTTGTAGAATCTCTAGAATTAAATTGAGAACACATTTGTGTTTTCATAATATTGTTATGGTCATCATTCGAAAATAATTTATTTATTTGCTGCAAATAATTCATATTTTGCTGAAGTGTATCTTAAAAGCGTGTACTTAAAATTGCAAACTAAATCAATCTTAAATGTGTGCGAAATGCCGCAATTTTTTATTTTTTCTTTTTGCTCATTTATCAGTTATCGCTTTAACCTTTATACAGCTATTCGTAAACAATATGGGTATTCATGTTAGAAATTTAGTTCTTGTGAAATAAACACAACAACACATGGTAATAATTTTCTTAAAAACTTGCAATGTTGTACCTACCCCTGGTGTGATTTTTTGTTTTTGCAAGAACAAAAACGCATACTCATGTTTAAAATGAGAACTTAGCATTGTGTTAACATGAGTTTTATTCATAATACTGTTATTAAACTCATTTTAGATTGTTGCTACATTTATTATAGTGGTTAAAAATCGACATGCTAAGAAATAATAACAATAGCACTCACAATAAACAAATAGCATCAACCATGTAAAAAAAAAGTTGAAAATAAAGTCAATAATTCTACGCGTTAACTCTTTACGTAGAGTAATGTCAAATTTGTTATTCCGAAACTCGTTGCTACATATCTTGTACCACTGTTTGGCATATTGAACAATTTTTTTTTTACAAAAATAAAAAATTAATATATTTAATTGCTGCATTCGGCATATGCATCAAATTTGCATACAAAAATTCAAGAATATATTTTATAATTATTAGTTTATAGAGAGGAGCTTTCAACTTTTGTATATTTACAAAAACAAAGAAATTAACGATTTTAGTATTTATTTGCCTCCGGTAAAAGGTCTCATCAGAAAAAGCTAGAGCCCCAGAGAAAGACAGAGCCTGAACAAAAAAACCTCATTAAAAACGTATATATTCATTTCTGTCTTCTTGGCAATCACACACGTGTTTGTTAAGTTGTTTCCATAGCATGCTCATAATTGATAACAACGAATGTAAATCAAAACAAAAAGAGAGAACTGCATTTAGCCGCACATCACATAAATGTATGTATATGCAGCAAAGACAGTCAAATTCAAAAACAAAAATTGATATACATAAAAAAAACAAGATTATTTTTTCCTTTTGTAAAAGCTTAATAAATTTAAAATTTTATAAATTAGTTTTCTTCCCCCTAAATTCTAGTTGTTACCTAAATCTGAAAAAAAAAATCAGAATTCAGCTGTTAATGGTTATTTTGCAGAGTTTAAGGAAAATCTGGTTCACAACGGGATTTAAAACCAGGTTTCCAATACAAAGAAATTAAGTTTTTTATAAGTGTATTCAAATTTCAAGAGATTATATTGAAAAATAAATATAATTTTAAAAATCTAACTCTTGTTTTTCATTGTTAGGCTAAAATCATTTCGTGTTAAAGATCTAAAAATATGCATTTAAAATATTATAACTTTGAATTTATTACCCCGATGTTTTCAGTTATAGAATGTTTTGTTTTCAAAATTGAAAATTATAGGTAATCATCGTCAGAAAGTTTGTATTTATATATTTATTATATTTTTTGTCTTCGTGATAAAACTATAAATAATAAAAAATATATTTTTTAATTTGAAAAACAATTTTTTACATTATCAAAACATTTGCTTAAAAATATGAAGGAATTTTTATCTTATTTAAAATTTAATTTTTTACATATTCCTCAAAATATTATACTCAAATTTTGAAATTAGTATGTCAAGTCACGTAGGTGGTGGTAGGTATTTAAATTTTGAACCATTTACATTTTAAAATGTATTTGTGAAATTCTAATTCCACGTTTTAGTTGAATTTGAAATTATTTCTACCCACTAAACACATCTATCGCATCACAAAAAAACAACTTTGTGATTGTAGTACTTATGAAACACAAATCATCAATGCCAAAATATAAAATTCTTAACATACATGGAAACACTCGAATAAGAATACAATATACAACTGTCAAAGTGGGGCCATACCACAATATACACATATAGAAATAGACTTGGTGATTATTTTTATTTTATATTTCTGAAATACTCTTTTTTTCTATATTCCATCCATATCTCGTTATTCGTATTTTTGATATGTGTATACCATGCTTTTTTCAATAGTGGGCATGTGTTCTAAGATTTAAAAAGAAGACTTTGAGAGTGTGTGTGCAGAAGAACGCAAAAAAATAAAAATACAATACCAAAATTAAGGTTAACATAAAAACTATTGCAGTCCGCTAAAAGATTTTGGGTGCAAAACTCTTTTAAGATTTAAAAGGAATACAAAAAAAAATAAAAAAAAAGAGGAGTGAACTTGATAAAAAAAAATAAATAAATCAAAACAATTTTAATAATTATGGATTCAGCTGGGAAAAATCGTTATGAACTTTTGTTCATGGACGATGATATTAGTGATCCATTAGATAATATTGTTGCCAAGAAGAAAAAGCAGGTTAAGACTGCTGCTGGTGGCGCTGCTACAGCAACAACGGCGGCGGCGGGCACGGCTGGATCGAATAATGGCCCAAAAACAACGAATAAAACTGGTAATACTAATCAAGTTAAGAAAACCAATCAGGCTGAAAAGGAAAATAAACCCTTGAATAAGAATGAGAGTAAGAAACCCTCGGCACCAGGTGCTAATGCTGGTGCTGCTGCTGGCACTGGTGGTAATGATAGATTCCAAAAACAAGGTGGGGCTAATGCTGGTGGCGCCAATCGTAAACGCAATAACGGTGAGACACGTGAAGGTGGTCAAGGGCAGCAACAACAACAACAACAGCGCAATGTCAACTTTAGACAACAAAATGGTGAAACACGTGAACAACGCAATAATCGTCGTAATGTACGTGGTGACAATAATAATGGCCAAAGTGGAGCCCCTGGCGCTGCCGCTGGCGGTGAAGGTGGCCAACAACAAGCACGCCCCTTCAGAGGAGGTGGTGATCGTGCTGATCGTCCACCACGCAATCGTAATTTTGAAGGTGGTAATCGTAAACGCGAATTTGATCGTCAATCGGGTTCTGATAAGACTGGTAAGTAGAGTCAGACACCAAATTCAATAAATGTTTTAAAAACGATGATGTAAAAGTCCCCCTTTTTCTCATGCGAATTATATATAAATATTGGTGATTAAGTAAACAATTGTCATGTGTTTACTCGCATAGACTCAACTTAGTGATCTCAGCTATAATTAAAACCTTAAACAAATAATTGCAAAAAAACATATGGTCAATAAAGTCGCATATAAAATGATAAGAAGAGCCAACCAAAATATAAGAAAGTAGGAAGTGGGGTTAATAACATGATCACTATTATAGAGACGGCATATAAAAACAATCCCACCACCACCACTCATATAAAAACTAATACATATAGAAAAACAATGCGGGAGGCAAATAATAAAAATCTATAAATTTTTCTATTCAAAAGTATGTGGAAAATCTTTAAAACTAATTTTTTTCTTAAAAAAGTGTCAAAAATTTAATTTCACATTTTTTTTTTTGATAAAATTTATTCAAATGGTAACAAAAAAAATGTGATCGCCGATTTGAAAAAGAAGAATTCACATATAAATTATGCATACACGAGTTTAAAAATAGTATAAAAAAATTTTTCTCTCTTAAATTTCAACTCTTTCTATGTCTATTACTCTGTCTTTATATCATTCTCACTACAAAATATGTTAATTTTTTTTTAATAGATCTTGTTTTGAAAGAAGACGAAAGTGAAAAAATATTATACGTAAAAGATCTATAAAATATTGAAAATTGAAAGTGACTTTCCATCCAATCACACACAATCATTAAAAGTAAATTGTCAAAATGTAAAGAAAAACGTTTCTACTCTTTAGTTATTTTATGAATTAATTCATTTACTTGGAGTCACCTCACGTGTTTTTACGTTTATGGCCTTTAACCTTCTTCTTTATTAATTTTATTATATCCTCATTCGTTGTACATTTATAAAGTATTTAAAATAGTAAACAATTTTTAGTCTGTTTTATGTTGTTTGTTCATTTTTTTTATTCTACTTTATATTGTTTTACAAAAAAAAAAAAAACAAAATATATACATAATATTTTCCATTTCATTCGGCATGCGGTTTTTAAGAAAATGTGGGCGTTTGAATAAATATTTTTCTTTTGTCCAGAGTTCTGTTTCTAGTCCTCCATTGTATTACAATTACAATACAAAACTATTTAGTATTCAGCCAAAATCAGAAATATGTATTTTAGAAAAAATAAATGTACTCACAATGCGTATGAGTAATATATTCGTAGAAGTAATATACGTATAAGTAATATGGAACTAAAATAATTTCATAGTATTCCCACGACCGATTTTATCTTTTTTTCTTTTAAAATAATGTGTTAAAAATAATTCTCAAAGAAAGTCTGAAATTTGTCTGAGACTTTTTTCTATGAAAAAATTCGTGATGAAAATTAAAAAAAAAACCTAGGATTTTTAATTAATCCATTAAAATACTTTTTTTTTAAGCGGTTAAAAGAATAAAATTTAAGTTCCCACGACAGTCGGGTTCTATGTACCGGAACGACTTCGAATCCATCGGATTTTGACCAAGGACTGTCACCCCTGGAGAGAGCAGGAACCAAACATTACAGCCTTTACTGCTAAAACAACATACAATTTTATAATTTATCGATTAATCGAAAAAAAATGTATTTAGAAAATTTATATTCATTTGTTGTTTTTAATTTGTCGATCAGATTAGTTTTTAATATCAAAATTATCATTTTTCATTGAGGAATTTCGAGAGCCACTTTTTATTCTCACAAACGATTTGAACTATATTTTAATTTATTAATTAAAATTAATTTAGTAAACGAAGTATGAATTTGAAAATCTTTAGTTTCGGTCCATTTTAAATAGATTAAATAGAATGAAATGAAATCGAGTCTTATTTTTTATAGTTAGGTCCATCAATAAGTAGTAGTAGAGTCAAGAATTCTTTAGCAGGCACAAAATTTATGTGGCATGTACATTTGAACGCACCTCGAGACGTAGCGGTAGGAATTTTTATTTCCACTTATATTCGCTACTAAATGGTCGGTATTTTTTGTGTGTCAATTTGTCATTTTAGATACAGATATAAAGCTGTTTTGTCCGATGTCGTAGGATATTGTCTTTTCCGCCCATGATTGCACCTCATAGCATCGGCCCAAAACAAGAAACGTGCCGTATTTTTTCCCAATTTGTGTGAAAAAATACGGCAATTCCTAGTTTATAGGAGAGAGGGATGAAAGCGTAACGGATAGGGGTACACATCCTTGCTTTCTCTTGTGTTTTCTATTTCGTACTTTTTAAATGTAAAAGATACTAAAATTGCAATAAGAGACTTTCACAGTGTGTACACAAATGCAAGTTCAAAAGAGAATTTAGGAAATTGCTGCATGAAAAATTGTTGTGGGTAAACCGGAACTTAAAGATACTAATACTGCAAAAAAAAAAACATTCGCAGCGTTGTCACGAATGCAGGTTCAAAGAAGAATTTGAGAAAATTGCTGTCTGTAAACCGTGACTTGACAATTAAAACACGTTGAGCATTGCAGTTGTGAAATATAATCTATTTTTTTTTTTTTGCAAAACGTGTTATCTTATTCTTCTTTGTTTTTGTTTCGAATTCCCTTAATAGAGTTCCCGCATTTTAAAAATTTTTGAAAACAAGGAACTTATGTTGAGTAAAAATTAACATACGATATTCTATCGCTCTCATATTCTCTTTGTGTATACTAGCGAATGTACTATAATAAACCAAGATTTACCAAATTTTAATCATTATAATTAATAATTTTTAATGTTTATTTATTTTAAAATTATTATTTATAAAATTTTATTTATACATTAATTATAAGATATTTTTTATAATTTTTTAAAGTTTAAATTTTTATAAAAATTCACAAACATAGTTTGGATTCTAATTTTTTGCAGTCTTTGTTTTTGTTTATTTTGTCAAAAGAATACATATGTGTACTTTCCATTCTTTATTTAACGTGACAAATATGTATACACTCGTTTTGTCATATCGTCGGTTGTAAAATGATAACCACAATAAAAAAAAAGAAAGAATCCATTAGTCAAGAAGTAAATGAGAATTTATAATTATAAAACAATTATTATTTTATAATTATAAATTTGAGTTGAGATGTTTGATTTGGGAAAGGTTTCCTCCTTGGCTTTTAACCAAAGAATGCTAATGAAAAAAACTTTACAAAGATTTTTCTTGCCATAAAAATTGACAAATAAAAATAGAAAAAACTCATTATGATACCGGAAAATTAACCTGAATTTCCTTAAAGTGAGAACCCGAATCTCTAAAATTAGTTTTGAATAAGTTTTTAACAAAATAATCCCCAACTTTCGTGAAATGTTTATTCCCATGGAATTTTCATTTCCCTTCAAGTTAAAATTGGTACCGTGAATTTCACATGAAATGTTTGTTCCCTTAAAAGAACATCTGTTCAAAAGAACGTGTACTATCAATGTTCACCGAATAAAAAAAAATAAAAAAAAATTGAAAATTAAAAATACAACAACGAATTGCCCGACACATTTTTAGTAACTACCACAGGCAATTTGTCTGTTGTTTTGCATTCTTTTGAGGAGTATATCACTTTGCACCTTATTCACAGATCTTGACCTAAAAAAAAATTATTTACCTAAATATCCAATTATAATAAGCTCTTTACACTGAACAACATCTTTGTGAAACGCGTGGAAGATGTTAAAAATATGAAACAAGTGTTTACATTGGCAACATCTTTCATCTGCCATTTATTCAGCTGTCAAAAAATAAAAGAAAAAGACGCATATTTTTTGTTAAAAATAAAAAATGGATTTAGAGAAAGCATTAATCGTTGGAGTAGTTGTTGCTTTGCAAGAACAAACTCGAATTTTAATGCAGTACATTGAAATATTAAAGGTCTTTCTGGAAGAAGATGATGATGAAGAAAAATTTTTGGTAGACATAAGAATGAAATTCTTACATGTGCCGCTCATTTTCCTTTGTTGAATAATTTTTTTTTTTGCTTATTTTCTGCAATGTCGGTTTGCTAGTGATGGCGCAAAGAAAATCGATTTTTTTGTAATTTTTTTAGTGATGACACTTAAAATAACGAAAGATGTAAGATGAAACAAAATGAGAAAAGATCATCTTTTGTAGATGTAGAATTTTTGGCCTGTATAATTCTTATAAAGAAAAAATACTTAAGATTTTCTATGTAGTTCCCTAGAAAAAACAAAGTGAATAAACTTATGGGAAAAAGTGAAAAAAACTGTTTTAAAATAAACATTCACGAGCAGGGGAATTTCTTTGAATGCGAACTTTTTTTCAGGGATATTAATCACAAATGAATGATTAGAAAAAGGTAACAAATTTCGAGGGAAAATTTATTCACGATTAGAATTGAGTAAAAGCATTTCGAGGCGAAAAATATTCACGATAGGGGTGAATAAATTTTGCTTATGCTTCACCATACGAAATGTCAATAAATATGGGGTTGCATATATGCCTGCCAGTATGGGCAAAAGTCATGTCAGGGATTTTCAAAAAAGCAAAATCTTATTTAAAAATTTTTTAAATAAAATGTAGGGTCCTGTCAGAAATCGAATCTGGGACTTCAGATTGCAAATCGACAGCGAGCTACCTCGTCATGTTATACATTACATTATTTTTGAAATAATGGTAAAAATAAGACATTATTGGTAGGTACCACATTATTTTTTGATGTGCACTAA